>CASGFW010000073.1:0-12319 GCA_949316455.1 Acleris holmiana | reverse complement strand
AACTCAACTAGCATTGGGTACACTACAAAATTAGTCTTGTAAATTTATGCAAAGTTTACTTTCGTGTAACCTTAGCCGAGTTATTTTTTTAATTACTTTATTAGTTAGGCTAATTATTTTTTCAGTGCAAGCCCTCAGAATATAACTTTAGCGAGTTAGAAGGTTATGCTTGCCGCTGTGGCGGATTTGCCTCAAAACTTACTTCCTCCAACAGAGATCTAAAATGTTGTTAAAATTTAGCATATCGACGGGTTGAGAGTTTAGCTCTGAGATTAACCTCCGTCCGCTTCGTTTTGTCGCATCCTGTCTGTATGAAGATTGTGTTGTCGCCAGCCCATATTCCGGTCGGAGTTCCTGGGCGAGTTCCTGTCGGTGCTGCTGGCGGGGCTGGCGGAGGGCGGCGCGCGCGCGCTGCTGCGCGACGAGGCGCTGGCCGCGGCGCACGCCATGGCCGCCGTCGACTTCACCGCCTTCCGCCTCGCCTTCCTGCCGCGCTTCCTCGCCGAGCTGCCCGGCCTCACGCCGGACCACCGACAACAGCTAGCGCAGTTTCCTCCGGACACAGTCAGTATTATTTTATCGAATACGAAGAACATGAAGTTACATAAAATCTGCATTAGTCAAACGTGACTAGTCGAAACAGTGGGGCGCATCTTCGTGAATTAAGAACAATGTAATTGCCATCCACTTTGCCAAATGGTGACTTATTTATTATTACGCAGCGTCAACCGAAAGACATCGACTACTAAACGTAATCCTAAGGCTCTTCAAAACAACGGTCCCGCGCTAAAAGCATCTAGCGGAATTCTGCGACCTTCACCAGATTATCGTTCCATCTTGTACGAAACCCTAATGATAACACTTCACGAATTTCTATCAAACATCGGTCGGTTAATAAGTTCTGTCACTGAGATTTATAACAATTTAAAAATAAATAAAGGAGTTTCATAAACCATCATGATATATTATGTACGTCAATCAAAACCTTTTTGTATATAGAGTAAAAAAGCGTAATTTTTATTATTTACTAATGCAATAATTTGATGTAAAGAAAGAGCTTTATGCATTCCCATTCGGAGCAGGAAAGCATGGGTCTAATCACGCACGAAGACGATACTGATAACGGCTTTAACTTTTGTTAGAGTTCTCGTGGTGAGACGAAATTTGCGTGACATATTGACCAGACTTGATCTTCAAATTTTACACCGGTCAATCTTCATGTCTCATTAAATCGACCTTACGATTTCACATCAGTTAGTAGCAATACGAAAATACACCAAATTTCGCGCTTCAAAGCTGGGTTTTGGGTGTTGTTAAGAAAATGATGCTGGTCTCTGAACATATCCAGAGATGAGAGGCTTCAAACAAAAATGTTTCATGGTTAACAAAGACTAACCTTTCCGTGTGGTTGCCGGGTTAGAGTAGTGCCACTCCATGTCTTCCCGTGGATGTCGTAAGAGGCGACTAAAGAAATAAAGGCTTGTAGTACCTACTGTTAGGCCATGGGCGTGCAACCTGTCACTTTTACACTGGTAAACATCTTGCCTGTTTGTACAAAACGAGATTGCACAATTACCAAGAAGTCTTTTTAGAGTTGTTGGTATTTCTGTAGCTCTGACTACCCCACTCTGGGAATAAATGCGTGATGTTATGTACTATCGCCTGCGCTTGCGGTGTTCCACCTTTAGGCGATAATCGCTTGCACGTAACCACGGGCACAAAAGCGATAACACGCAGCACTGGCCAATAGAATGTGGCTTCTAAATGTGTTTGTTTGTGTGCAACCAAAAGGGTTCGTTCAGGTAAAAAAAATGTTTATTGTTCAGATTCAGACCCACTCCTGCGTCCACCAGCATAAACCAAGTTAGGAACAGATCGTATTACACTTTAATGTAACTTCTCTCGCGACGGAAAAGGCTAGCGAAGTGTTATTTTATTTATATTTCGCACCCCCAGAACAGCAATGTAATGTCGAAAAAATCTCAAAATCGACTTTTGTATTATTTGAATAGCCAAAAATTTGCCACGCAACAAATTTTAAGTATTGCTTATACTTAATATATTTGTGAAAATTATATGAATATAGAATTACTGAATAATAGTAAATTAAAAAAGATAAAAAAAAAGATAATGAACTTTTACAGATTTTTGGCCACATTTCGATAGCAATTCAGCAACAGTTAGCGATTTTATGAGATGATCAGGTTTTCTGTAAAATTAAACTTTTAATCATGCATTATGCAGGTAATTTCTCAGAACTCCGTTTTTTAAGTAAATTGTAGAATTTGCATAGAGCCCGATTAATAAATATTAAACCAACGGAGCGAAATATTTTTTTTTACATTAATTTGGAGAATGTGACGTTGAAATAAGTTCAAAAGTTCCAATTGTTGTCAATAAACGGTTGCAAGCCGATGCCGATATCAAAGCAAACAATAATTAAATTAGGAATGGTTTAAGCCGGAGCAAACTTGATCAAGGTGAGTCGCACAGGTGTTTTATTGCAAGTAAAATCCCATTTCCCATTGGAAATCGTTATCAGTAAATATAGGTCGCAAATAGGGTTCTTTTATCATCGCCGCTTTCGCACCCACATTTTGGTTATAAAATAAAACAATGCATGTGCCCAACTTTATCTACACCTGCAAAACTTACAAAAGGATCTAATCCACCACATAGTCATAAATAACGAATATCATGTCTATGGTATTTGCCGCTTATTTTTAGAGTATATACTAACTATATATGGCCGTAGTGGACACTGATTAGATTACACGATTCATGTCGAATCTCTATCTCATTAAACTTGATTACGAAGTTAGATGCATAACATAATATATTGCCGGTGAGATAACCAAAACCGTTGTATTTGAATTCACGGATATCGAACTTGATGCATTTAGTTTTTTTTTTAAATTTTAGGTTTAAAATTTATGAGAATTAAAACACAAAAATTTGGTATATTAAGATTTTTTTTAATGCCGGAATCCATTTGAGAGCTTATGTTTCAAAAAATGGTATTGTCGAGTAGGTAGTTCGCACACTATTCAAATTGCACCCTGATTGGATATTAGAAAAAAGGGGCGGGGTTTACCACATTGCAAGGAACAAGGTAAACTTTTCTTAAGTGGAACACCGCGAACGCAGGCGTTAGTATGTATGTAACCTTTAAAGCGTATTCAAAAAGTGATATTTTCAGCGACTATGAGGAATGATTATTAGTTTAAAAATGTACATTAATAAAGTTTAATAAGCTTTTATTTTTTGTATACCTTGAAATTAAAAAATAAACAGAAGTTAGTTTTATTTGATTAAACCTCAGTGACAAAACTTAGTAACCGATTAGGAGCTAAGAACCACCTCGACAAAATTAGCGACCGAACAAATAAAAGCTTTGGATTAGATTAACGTGATATTCCCACCACGTACAACAAATTTGTTACTACGAGGAATAAAAGTTAAAGCTGTTACCACTATAATTAATAGTTGACGTAGAGACCTCGTCGTGTTGTTCTCCTAGACTTATTATTTTTAGTTTAATGTTATTAGCCTTACATTTGTATTGATTTTATTTGTTCAAGCTTTAATCATTATTATTTATTACTTTATTAAGTACTTGTAATGTAACTTCCTTTTAAGTATTTCTGTACTTTATGTTTGAAAAAATGACCTTCTGCTGGAGTTTCTTGGCGCTTCTTCTCCGCAATGATGGTCTTATCTGAAGCGCTAGTTTTTGATTTTGTTGGTAATTGGTAACATTTAAAAAATCATTCCCAGTAGTTACCACCAGTTTCTTTTTAGTTCTAAATTTAATAATAAAAACAAATGAAGGAAACACCGTTTTTAATACAGTTGCTCAAAAGTGGTACTTTTTGTGGCTGTATATTGTTCGGAAAGTCGGAATTATTTCCATTTTTGTACCAGTGTTTTTAAATTTCCATGTTTTTACCCTTTATTGTTCAAATTGCACTATGAATTTTTATCAGACTAAGAATTAAGTAAAATTTTCTCTTTTTTACCGTTTTCTTCTAGATTCAGCAAATAAACATTTTGATTTGATTTGATCCTTTAAAAATGGCATTTTTTTTAAAAATCGTCGATTTATACAAGTGCGGAACTGTCATATTTACCCGTTCCGAGTCTTGACTCTGGATTCGTGTAAAATGACATATTTTCCGCACTTGCATCAAAATGTCCTATTTCAATACCAGTGGTAATAAATCATCAATTGATATTTTCAACCCTGATTGTGGCTAACTTCTTGGACTTTCTGACCAGCTCTACAAATTGCTTCAATAGGTGCCAACTAAACTCAATAATGAATTTCTCAGGACCTGCCGACGTTCACGCAGAACATCCAGAGGCTGATGAACGACGTGAACTGTTACCGCGCGTACAACACGATGACGGGCGCGCCGGCCGACATGGTGTCGTAGCGAGAGCCCCGCCGGCTCGACTCACGATATGAGTACAAACGGGATGGTTGAAAGAGGATGTAGTGCAGAAACAGAGGAGCATCGAATAACCAAGAGGGGACTGACGTCTGATGTCCATATAGCAATATCAGCGCAAGGCATAGGAAACATGTCTGCCGCAATCCACAGATCGGCATCAGTTAATAGTATAAGGTATAATAACGATTTGAAACACTGCCATAGTGTATTGCCGAAAACGGTGAGGGTATGGCGCGGCGCGTGCGCAGTTTTCACATAACTTTTCAAGTCCTAATTATCGGAATTCCGAAATTATTTCTCATAATTATCACTCTTCATAAAAATATTTAATACTAACGATCGTATCTCATAATAGTCATAATCATCAGAATAGAGAACATGCATGAAAATGAGAATTGAGTTTCATTGGTACGATTTAGCAAACATAAAAAAAACATATAAAACGCAATACACTAAGTTTTGATCCGTTTATTAAGATTTTATATAGAATCAAAACTTGTTGAAATTTTAAAACTTTTTTTATGTTTAGATTGTTTTTTTCGGTATCCTCATTTTTTTACGTAATAGTTTAATTCAACGATTTTGGCTTAAACATAGTAATTTACGAAATAAATGAGAATTTCTTGATAATGTCTTATATTTTAACGTGACGTCATTCCTGTCGTCGATTTTGTATATAGCGTTTTTGCAGGGGGTCTGAATTATGACTTTTTAAAGCTTCATGTCTTATGAAAAAATTACACGACAATTATTTCGCGTATACAGTTATTCCTCTCTTTCATTGCAGATCCTTTCTTTCCAGAGAGCGTAAAAAAATACATGTTCGCTATTCATAATAAATCACTAATCATCGCCTTGTTTATATTTATGATAAACCTTGTTCATTAAAAAGGTCTCCGTTAGTACGACGGCGAGCGAAGCGCGAAGGAGTGTTAGGTAGAACTGCGTTCAAACATGTTCTTAGTGATGTCAGTATTATTTAAAAAAAAGATAACTGTTATAAGCTCTGTTGGTGGTAATAAAAAAAATATTAACAAAAAAAGATAAGGAAATAATTATGAAGAGTGATTAATGTGATTATTATGAATACAAATCGGTAGTAAAACAAAAAAATTGAGCCAATATGGATCCGGCACGGCTATTTTTTCTATTAAGTATGCCATTTTAGGTATAATTATAATTTATTGCCGTGAGTTTCGCAACCTGGCAACAGAGTGCGATAAAATATAGATGTAGATTTCTCATCGTATTTTTTTTGCTGGAGGGCTAAAGATTCTAGGAAGACAATTTTCGAGGCCCTGACCCTGTTCATAAAAGGTTTGCATTTTGTAACGGGATTTATATTTTTTTGTAAAATCACCAATTTGGTGACTAACATGGGTGAACAGAGCGTAGTTATTCGAATCAATTTTTGAACACTTGATAAAAAATGCTGATTGTTTATGTTTTTATATTCATATTTTTAAATAAGATACTTGCAAATAAGGGTGCGGTTGTTAACAGTGCTTGGAATAAGGTAGTGCTAATTTACCTACACTTGACACATGTCTATTCACGCGTTAATAAGTTTAGGCAAACTAGCTCTACCTATACCGATCGTTTGTTTTCGGTTTTGCTTTAAATAGTGTCACATTATTATATAATAGGCATTTGAAACTTAGGTTAATTTAGTAATTTTCCTACGGCACTACTACGTGGCATAACTGACTAAAATTAGTATCACAAATATGAGTTAGGTTTAGGTTATGATAGTACTTCAGCCGGCTCGAATAATATATTCAGAAATAAGAGCTCCGTCGACTTTACTAAAATTGAATTCGAAATGATTGGTCAGTTGTGCCACGCAGTTGTTCCACGGGAACACTCGTTAATTTAGGTCCAATTCGAATTGAATCGTTCATGTTACAATTTATGTACAATTCGTTTCCTATATCTATTATTGCATTTATGGTTTTCATTGAACTGTGACACATTTCGAAATACAGTAAAATGAATGTTATGGTTACTAGTCATGTAAACGGTTTGAATATTTGTTTTATGTTTACTATTAATGGTATAAGTCGTTTTTACAGGTTAGCAATAGATCATAATGACTACTGAATTATTAGATTATCATAATTATAAAAGGTATGCTGTGAACTTACGATTGGGCTGCCATTTAAAGTGTGATACTTTTGGTAATTTTGATAAGAATTACGCATAATCTATGAACGTAGTGAGCTTGCTCAATATGGGTAAAAAAAAAAGAGGGACTAAGTATAAATTGCTCGCACTTATTTTTTATAATGCATTTTAACCTTTTCAACGCCTTATCAAATACAAATACGTCACTCACACGCCAAACATGGATTAAAAGTGGTGCAAAATTTAACTTAATCAATACGAAATACCGTCTCTTTTAAATTGTACCTGTGACAACAATAATTGTTGGTAGCGTTGTAGGCACGACAGCTCATGACTACTTTAGGCGTCGTTAGCGTTCAAAAGGTTAAAGCTAAACATTTTGAATGCCACGGCCGACTACAGAATAATAGTAAGCTTATCGATGGACACAGACTGAGAAAGAAAGATAAGTACTGACATTTCGGATCTATTATGATATGATATTGTACGATTCACTACATCTGCACTATTTTACGTGAACGTCATGATAATGATAGTGCAGCGTTCGCGGCTTGGAACTCCGTTTTAATGCAACTGTGTGACGTTCAAAAGGTTAAACAAGCATACCTATGTCGCTCGTCATCTATAATGTGTAAACCCCGTACATTTGGTGCCGTTGACACAAAATCAACGTCTTGCTGCATATAGGCTGATTTAAATTAGTTTTTTTCGTAATAATTTATTACGTACATGTCACGTTTTACAGAAACTCAGTTCATAGAATGTATCACTTCGTAAAAATTCAATTTTATAAGAAAGCTAATTTGTTACCTTACTGATTTCAGATTATTTTTTGGTGGACACAGGTCTAACCTAACCTACGTAACTCATGCTTAAGATAATCAGAAAACATTAACAAACATTTTCAGTTATATTGAAATGCAACACAAAATACGTATTTTTATTTACGTGAACTTTTCATAATTAAGAGGTTTAAAAAAATAATATCAATTTGGTAATTTGAATTACTGGTAGTGTTATAAAACAACTTCCTATTTTTGTAATGACGTCACTTTTACGTCAGCGGCACCAAATGTGCAGGGCCTGCATGTGTTAATGGGGAAGGACCCAAAAAATTGGGACCATAGTTAAGCGTAGTTAAACATACAAACAAACCACGAAGACGAAAAAAGTTCCGTTGTGCGACGAAAAATACCCTCACAATTGTATGGCTAATTTTTGTCGCACAGCGAACAAGTTATTTAATTTCATGAGTTGACGTGCCCAATTTTTTGGTTGTTACCTTAATAGTTTTTTAAAAGCACCAGCTGTTTTTGATTTTACGTTCTCTTTTGTGCATGTTATTGATACTTTTTCACGTGTGCAATATTTTGATGGTTGAAAGTGGAATTTGAGTATAAGTTGGTAATCAGTCTTTTATTACTTTGTCAGCCCTGCTAAATGTATATTATAGTTGTAAATATATGACCATTAAAGTGCGAGCATTATTATAAGTACTTACTTGTTTCTTCATTTTACCTTATTTCGTCAACAAGCAAATAAATATACATCTTTTTAATTTTTTTATATACATTTATTTATCTAGAAATTTGATATTTTTTTCTTAAGTACTTCTTTGACAATATCTTTATGGCTAGCGTAGAGTCTAATACCAGGAGTGGCGTCAACCCATTTAACGCCGACTGCGTCGTCCCCGGCGTTCAGCTCCAGAGTGCCCACCACGTCGCCCTCGTTGTCGTGGAAGTTGTACGCCACGGACTCCATCCACGCATTGTCGGTGTTGCGCGGGTCGTCTATGTAACCTTTGTAAACTTCTTCACCTTTACTGAAGAAGAACTTAAACATTGCTTCCCATGCTATTCGGTCAGCTAAAATAAAAATACAAAATAATAAAATTTGGTAAATCTAAATTAGCATGACATGTATTTATGACAAACCTTGAAAAATGGTTTTGATGATGTCCACTTAGGTACATTTAGGCCCGCTTGCATGTACTTATGTAAATATTAATCATAGGTTAACCCAGGTTAACAGGTTAATTTGTTAAAATTGACAGTTCTCATACCAATCTGCCAGATGTTAATAATTTAACCTGGGGTTAAATTTACATGCAAGTGGGCCGGGCCTTAATAATTATTCTCGTGCTATAACATTATAAAACTCTGATCCACTGTGGTATTCATCATAACAATATACACTTAATTTTAATTTATAATAATATTTTCTGTAACAACAAGTATAACGTGATACATCTCATACATCACATCTTTTACTGCACTTAATTAAGCTAGTTCGTACATTACCATAGTGTCCTCCATTGCTGCCCATAATATGCATCATATTCATAAGAGGCACCAGTGGCATAATTGCTTGATTTAGGGCATTAACCCTTAAGATCGCAAAATTAACAAAGTACTGAAATCTAGCCTCATTTGTTTTTAGGTGTTCCCAAAATTTTTAATGAAATAAAAATGACAAAAAGTTCACCTTCATCAATGTACATATACCGGGTGTACAATCCAAATGGGTCAGTATGGTGAAGTCGGAAACTATGAGAGATAGCGAGATCTGTTCTTAGGAACCATGACGTCGATTTAAGATTTAATAATAATAAAATTGAAAAAAAAAAAATATATATTTAATATATATTTTTAATATTTCAATTTATTGTGCTTCTTGCTACTTGCAGAATTTATACACATTGATTTTGACCAGGTTCGATTCCCGGTTATGTATGAGAGTTAATAAAAAAGTTTGAATGTAATTATTATTAAATCTAAAATCGACATCATGGTTCCTAAGAACAGATCTCGCTATCTCTCATAGTTTCCGACTTCTCCATACTGACCCATTTGGATTGTACACCCGGTATACATTAGTTACTTTAAGGGTTAAAAGTAAAAATTGGCAACACAGTGCAATTCATAATGTAACATTATAACAGTATTCTGGTCACGTTACAATGTTCATTTCTTTATGATGTACATTATGAAAATATTACGATATCTTTAAACAAAATTTTAAACACTAACGAAATATAGTGTTCTGATATAATAGTTTTCATAACGTTATGAAGGTCTAGTATATAAATTGTCTTTAGTGAATATGGAAATGTTACCTTCACTCATGACCAGAGAGTTGATAGCTTCTTCTTGGAACTCTCTTACAGCAGTTGCTGCCACTTTTTCACCTGGGTCCACCATGCCTCCCGGCAAGGCCCATTCACCAGTGTCTCCTCGTTTTACTGCTACAAACTGAAGTATTGGCCTGCAAATATTGAAAAAGGGTTAATGTTGGGTGACAGTTAAATAATACAATAAATGTATGTTTTACACTCCACTGCCAGCAACTTGCTAGGTGGGTTTGTTTTCTATAGAGATCAGCTTGATTCATATAAAAGTCACAAAATTTATTGCTCTGCTATCGTAACCTATTATGTTTAACTGTTTCAGACTTTAAATCAACCAGTTATTTTAAATAATCTCACAAAACCGCTAAAAAATAACTAACACATTGCACAGAATTAATAATTAAAAAATTATCAAATTGCCTCATGTTTTAAAGTTCTCAAAGTCACCCCACTTTACGATAGTGAAAACTTACTTGTTACTGTTGTCAAGTTGTACTTCACCAGAGTGGTTCCGCTTCCACCGCGTGACCACAGGGTCGGCAGCATGGTTAGGCCCCCACCGCCCAAGTACTCCTCGCCCACAAATTCCAGTGCGTCCCATTGGGTTCAGTGGATAATTCTTTGCTATTTGGTAGTGCCCTGTGTAACTTTCTCTGTTTACATTATTATCTAATGTATTCCAGTTTGGGTTAAAACTAGGATCACCTGTAAAACAAGAGTTGTATTTTATGTGTAACCTGAGAAATGGGAAAAGCTTGAGAAAGAGAGTTCTTATACCTCTTACACACTACATAATACCTACAGATATAGTATATAAATAAATAAATACCACAGGACAATGTCACACAAATTGACCTAGTCCCAAACTAAGCTCTAGGCTTGTGCTATGGGTACAAGACAACGATAAATTTACTTGTATACAGAGAAATAAATACTTAAATATATAGAAAACATCCAAGACTCAGGAACAAATACTCATGCTCAACACACAAATACATTATATGCCCTTAACAGGATTTGAATCGGGGACTGCTAGCTTCGAAGGCAGGGTCAATACCAACTAGGCCAATGCGTTGTCAAATGTGAAACATGAGTCTTTTTATACCACAATTTTATAATAGCCTGGATCTTGGTATTTTTAATTTTAAATAGTTCTCAAAGAAACATCAATATGTATGTGGTCTCTTAAAGGAAATTTCATTTTTAATTTAATACTTTGGTATTGCTAGACATCGTAAGGCGTTGATTCTACCTTGATTTCAACATATACATACATATATATATATATATATATATATATATATATATATATATATATATATTGTTTTCCATAGAAGACGCGCCAGCAAACGTTTCAACATTGGAAATAGCTTACCAATCTCAGGATCTGCCCAAGGCTTTCCATGTATTGCCTTTGCAGTGTGATTAGGTGGGTTGTATTCATGATATTTGACTGACCAACTGATTTTATCGTCAGGAACTAAGAATCTTTTAACAGAAGATCGAGGGTAGAGCCCACCTCTACATTTGATATGGGTAAGCATCATTTGAGCTGGTCGGATCATAAAAGAGGATATAAGGCAAATGAAAAGTAAAATACTATTCATAGGTGTACAAATTGTGTGAATTGCATTAAGGTATAAAACTTCGCCGACCCAATAATTCAATTTTATTTCTCTAAAGCGGCACAAGCCGAACAAAACAAACTTTTTCCGACGACTATAATGTCAAACGTCAAATTGACGTTTACAAGATGTAAACAACTTTTTAAGCCGCAACACACTGGCTGAGAGCAGAGCGGCGCGTTTTTAGTCTAAAAATATCGCGCGTGAATGTCGCGCACGGGGCAAACCGTAAGTGTGGAGCCTATATTTGTTCCCTGGTTTTTGTCGTCACCAGCAGAGTTCACTATAAATTTACCGCGAACTACTGCGAGCCATGGTTTATCACGCCGCGAATTATCGGCAACTTCACGCCGTGATCGACGGTGTGTAATTGGAGCTTTACGTGCCGTCTTCGCTCCTAATTTCCTGTGTAGTATGTTTTAAATATAAACGATATTTCTAATTAATTTTCTTGAGCCTGAACTAGAATTTGTACTGAGAATTTATTTTGGTACAATTAACTTCGTAGTTTTTTGTTTCGGCTACTTGACTGGCAGATAGAATAGAATAAAATAGAATAAATAAATCAACGCTAACAAAAATACACTTAAAACAAATGACAACTAAAATAACACATTAAACATGGCGTTGAAAGGGTTCCTACTCAGCATTGTGCCGCAGCAAGCTGCGGCGCTGGCTTTCAGCGGGACCCTGAGTTAAAAACCAACTTAAAAATAAAGGGTAACGACAATCATCAGCGACATCCAAAAAATTCACGATATAAGACCGACGTCTCTATGTATGGCAACACAAGCCAACCATTTCCTGATGCCATTGGGCATGAAGTCCTTTACTGTTAAGTGCAATTAAAAAAAAAACCCGTCAAGTGCGAGTCGGCCTCGCGAACCGAGGTTTCCATAGAAACGTATAACGCAAAATGGTATTGACAGACAGAAACTTGACTTTGCCGTTGAAAAACTGTTCTATCCATAACATTGACATAGGTC
>CASGFW010000072.1:0-23399 GCA_949316455.1 Acleris holmiana | reverse complement strand
AGTACACTTGAACCGAATTCCGATTTTAGTAAGTACCTATTTACGTACGTCATTCAGAATATTACTTACAGTGTATACTTGTGTTATACTCGCTCGTAAAAAAATGACAAAGTTATTTTCCTTGTGTTTTATGCGTTTTATTCTATTGATCGCTGTAGAACGAACAAGACATTTAGCGATAGTCGATATAAATCACATTCGCATCCTTACGCTTGGAACTCCAAACGATCATTAAAATTCATTTTTATAATAGAAATAATGCTTAAAAATTTAATTTACCGGTGGTATGTTATGCCGCTTGATTTTAAATTAACGTTTGTACTTCGAATTTTGCAGTCTTTTACGCTAATAACCACCTAATAACAGTCATTTTAACATTTAAGTTCATGTATTGACAGCGATCGGTCGGCGACTGTGACAGCGTTTGACGTGTCTTGAGCCGATATGTACATTTAGACCATATCGAGGCGTCACGAACCACGCCTCTATACCTAATATTGCCCGCCCATGTTTCTATGATCTGAGGTATCGTTATACGAGACAGCGTTTTCCAAATGTGCAAAAATAAAGTTATTATTTTTAAAATGTTAATGTATAATTATGGAGATCTTGTTGAGAACAAATAACTTCGAACAGTTCGAACGCATAGATACTTACCTAAAAATATATATGTAATCGTGAGTTTTGTTTGAGCTCATTTTTTATCATTGATCATCATTATCATTTTATTATTTAGCCTTGGGTATATCAAATGGAAGTTGTGGACTGTAAGTAATAGTTCTAAAAAAGTCATTGGTGTCAATAGAGTTGAAAGCCTACAGAATATAAGGTTCTGCTCACTGAACTTTGTTAACCTTAATTAGTACTAGAATTGAGTTAACCCTCTGTATCATAGTGTAGACTGTAAGCAACATACCGCCTCGGTAATTGTGTAAGTGGGAATGTGAATCTAATAGCAAGGAAATAAAATTCAATTACCTTTGCTCTTAAATGCCACTTTCAATTTTATAACAAATAAAAATGAACTTTATAATCACTAAAATATAGTTTAAAATAAATTGCCTTGATTATGTACCTCCATATCACACCGGAAAAAACACGTGTATTTTATTTCTTTGTTATTAATCCGAATCCAAAATATTTAAAAAAATCATGTTCATGAGTGACAGAGGGTTAAATAGAGGGCAAACTTAATAAAATATTTTTTATTGATTATTAAATAATAATAGTTATAACATGCTCGTTTTATTTAACCAAGTAAACTAGGGTTTAAATAAGTAAATAATATTTTATTTTATTTTGCTTTGTTACATAATTTTATGTTTTACATGGGTCAAGTCTCGTTAACCGTTGGTCTACTGCGGCATTTGGCCACCGAGGTCGTCTCGGATGTACTCGCGGATGAGATCGTCGAAGCTTCGGTCTTGGGCGAAGCCGAGCGCGAGCGCGCGGCGGGCGTCCAGCCGCTGCGGGATGGTGGCCAGCATCGCCGCGATGGCGGGGTCCGGCTCCCAGCGCAGGCGCGCGAGCATCGCCTCGCCGCACACGCGCGCCAGCGCGGCCGCCATGTCGGCCACGGCCAGCGTGAGCCCGGGCAGCTGCAGCACGCGGCGCGGCGCCCAGGCCGCCGCCGGCAGCGCGGCCGCGTGCAGCAGGTTGCGCACCACGCCCGCCGGGCCCGCCAGCCACAGCTCCTGCCGCGCGCCCACCGGCAGCGCGGCCGGCCGCCCGGCCAGCGGCTCGCGCACCAGCCCGCTCGCGAACGACGTGATGGCCGTGTTGGCGCCGCCGCCGCGCACGCTCACCGTGGGCAGGCGCACCACGCGCGCGTCGCAGAACCCGCGCCGCCCGTACTCGCTCGCCAGCAGCTCGGCCATCGCCTTCGCGCAGCCGTACGACGTCTTCGGCGCGGGCGCGCAGCCCTCGTCCACCGGCAGCGGCGCCTCGCCCCCCAGCACGCCCACGGTGCTGGCCAGCACGAACACGAGCGCCGGCGCCCGGTGCCTCGCCGCCTCCAGCAGGGCGCGCGTCGCGTCGAAGTTTACTTTCATGCCGAGGTCGAACTCCTTCTCGGCGGTGCCGCTCACTATAGCGGCCAGATGGAACAGCACGGCGGTGTCGGGCTCCACGACGCGCTCGGCGGCCCCGGGCGCGGCGAGGTCGAGCGCGAGCGCGCGCACGCGCACGCCGGCCGAGGCGGCGGCGGCGGGCGGCTCGGGCGCGAGCACGTCCACGAGCAGCAGCTCGGTGGCTCGCAGCGCGCACCCCGGCGCCAGCAGCGCGGCCGCGAGCCGCCCGCCGAGGAACCCTGCGGCACCTGTTACTACCACCTTCATAGCTGTTGTGTACGCTAACTTGCCGCTATACTCACCAACCGAATAATTTCTTATTTCAAGACACTTGCCACCCGGAGATCTTACTTACGCACTGTTATATCAGTTTGTCATTACGTATTTATATCTAAGAGCAGTGTTGGTAAACATTTTTTGTAACTCGCTGATAAACTGACTTGAGATCCTCAATCATGTAAAAGAACCAACTAGAGGATAGCCACCTTATTTAGCCCGCGCCTCAGCGGCGATCAGAATTCACGTGCCACCATTTATTATTCAGAACTCTGTTCCCTTTGGCCCCTTTACACCCATTAGGAACATTTTATTATACTTACCCGGTGAGATACGGATCTCAAAAACTACCCACTAAACGAATTTTCATGCGATTTTCACAATCAATATAGATATTTTTCATGAAAAGTTTTTATTTATAATAAATTCTGGTGTATGTTAACTACACAAAAACCGAAGCGAAGCAAGGGCGGGGCGGGTCGCTATAGTTAAAATTAAAATTATTTTCAACCACGCGCGGTTTTTTTATGGTTCCGTAGTAAACAAACAAGGAACCCTTATGGGTTAACAACTCAAGTCATTCTCATTACAAATTAAAAACATTTCAAGACAATCTGAAATCATTTGAATGGAACCACGTCGGCGAGTCAGTACTCGCACTTGACTGATCGTTATCTCGATTTATAATATAATAGGTGCCTATTGCTGCACGAGAAGTAAAGCTAGCGGTTCAAGAGGGCGCGAAATGTGATGTGACCTCAGTAACGATCTCGGCATATTAGTAATATCGATAGTAAAATGGATTGTGTAATATCTTACATAACTTTAAAGGCGGTAATTTGTAGTTGATTCGTTTTGATGTTCTTTGTACACGTGTGTAACAAAAAACGCACTTCATTATTTTAGTGTTTGTTTCTATACTCCAACCCTTGCATTTTTTTCGGGTAACCTATTATCGTAGCGCTCCGCACTTACCGATATTCATACATTTCTACTGGTGAAAGGATTATTGAAATTGGTCCAGTAGTTTTGGAGTTTATGTGCTTATTGTACCTACTAAAATAATTATGTACCTACATTACGAAAATATTAAAATTACAGAAATAAAAGTAGTACAAGGGCGAACTTATTACACTCGACTCTAACAAAAAATTGCACTTTAAAGCTTAACATTTTACAAAAGAATGCCCTAAAACCGGCCAAGTGCGAGTCGTACTCGCGCACGAAGGGTTCGGTACCATTATCTATACAACCACGGCGTCTGTATTAAGAGGATTGTAAAGCGATGCTTAAATTGCGTAGCTGTCAAAAATAATCCATACAAAGGACCCCGAAAAAGTTGTTAGGAAAATGTGGTTTCAGTCAATTTTCATGAATGGACCCCGAAAAAGTTGTTAGGAAAATGTGGTTTCAGTCAATTTTCATGAATGGACCCCGAAAAAGTTGTTAGGAAAATGTGGTTTCAGTCAATTTTCATGAATGGACCCCGAAAAAGTTGTTAGGAAAATGTGGTTTCAGTCAATTTTCATGAATGGACCCCGAAAAAGTTGTTAGGAAAATGTGGTTTCAGTCAATTTTCATGAATGGACCCCGAAAAGGTTGTGAGGAAAATGTGGTTTCAGTCAATTTTCATGAATGGACCCCGAAAAAGTTGTTAGGAAAATGTAATTTCAGTCAATTTTTATGAAATTTAGATAGTGTCCTGATCAAAAGTCCCTTTGGGTGCTACCACGGTTTCCGAAGCCGTTCCCGAGATACGATCGAATTTATACCTACAGACAGATTTATGTATTTTCCCGGCGTTGTGTTGATTTAAACCTTAACCTCTGTTGGGATGATATGGAGAAGTTATCTTGTAGTTGACTGAAACCACATTTTCCTAACAACATTTTCGGGGTCCTTTAGCTCCGAGCCATGACAGTTTTCACCCCCTAAATCTAATCGGTTTTTCACGATTTTTAGGGTTCCGTACCTAAAGGGTAAAAGCGGGACCCTATTACTAAGACGTCGCCGTCTGTCTGTCACTAGGCTGTATCTCAAGAACCGCGATAGCTAGACAGTTAAAATAAATAAATAAATAATCACAGGACAATGTCACACAAATTGACCTAGTCCCAAACTAAGCTCTAGGCTTGTACTATGGGTACTTGACAACGATAAACTTACTTATATAGAGAAATATATACTTAAATACATAGAAAACATCCAAGACTCAGGAACAAATACTCGTGCTCATCACACAAATATCTGCCCTTACCGGGATTTGAACCCAGGACCCCTAGCTTCGAAGGCAGGGTCACTCCCAACCAGGCTAGCGAGTCGTTGTGTTGAACTATAACTGCGAATACTAAAAACAAAACAAAATAAATATTTAAGGTAGGCTCCCATACAACAAACTTTTAAGATTTAAGTACTTTACCACTTTGTCGGCGTAACTAATACGTATATTTATGCCAAGTATCCCATAACTACTCAACAGTTTACCTGAAGTCATTAGACGTGAAAAGAATAGGAATAAATTCAAGAGACTATTAAATTAGCATTACACCTAGATCTACTTATATAATATAATGTATGCTTAGTATTACTGATTTTATGGACAGTATAGTACCTACTGTCATTGAAAGTTAACGAATGCCTTACCTACTTAGAGACTGCCGTTCCCAGACAAACAGCTGTTACTCCTGGGGTCTATCACCATTCTATTAACACAGCGCTGCGTCGATCTCAAAGGCGAAATTTTATCCGGCAAGTTTATGAAGTCCCGTCGGAGCTTACAAAACACATTTTAGCGCGTGCTTTTTCAATTAGGCAGCAGGCAGATGAGTCGAATTCAGTAATTCCTAAAAAGCTGCCTACTTAAGAAGGCACGCGCTAAAATGTGTTGTGTACGATCCTGCGGGACATCTTAAAGTTGCCGGATAAAACTTTACCTTTGAGATCGACGCAGCGCTGGTTGAGAGAATCACCTCCAGTTTTGTGGGGCAATGTTTAATTTTACTTTTAATAAAAGATTGTACTTATTAAAGAAATAAATATTATGAAAAAGTAGGTACTTACTATGAGTCTCTGAGCTAAATTGCGGACGGACAGACGGACATGGCGAAACTATAAGAGTTCCTAGTTAGAGTAGGGAACCCCAAAAAGGTGATTTAATTACATTACCTGAATGTCATCCCAAATTGTAATGGCTAGTTAGCCGTTACGGTGGAGCGCAGAAAGAAATACCTACCCACTTAGTCGAAGTTCAAGAAGTTTACTATCAAAGCATTGTTAGATGTACAGAAATAGTAAGACGAGTCTAATTCTTACTCATGATCCGTCATGCTTGCTAGTTAGTAGCACTCTCATATGTTTTAATTAAAACTTATTTATGACCTATTATTATAGTGATATACTTGGTGGCCGCTAGACCTGAAGTAGGTCGCAATTGAAAATCGTACAGGCATCAAAGCATAGTACACCTATTTATTTATACTAGAAACTAGCTGACACAGAAAAGACTGACCTAACTATACTAAGCACTAAAATCGAAAGATTGGATGCTCCCCCTTTTACCATGTTCACTCACCATATTATATGTCCTAATCTTGAGAAAGGTAGCAAAACTCCGAAGTTATTTAACATAGGGCACCGGTGGAACTACAGAAGTATTCACAAGAGGCAACACATTTCAGAAGTAGCGTTCACTTGATGATCTAGACAATCATCGCCATGAGTATTTGAATCCTATTTTCCCGAGTTCCTGAGAATAGGGTCTTCTTGGTCTGGCTCGACTTTCGAGTTCGTATTTTACTCAAAAAACGCAAGATAAAGACAATGCATTCTTACCTTCGCTTGCAAATAAAATCTTCTAATAAAATATGAATGAATAAATACTAGTCAACAAATTCCTTGGGTAAAAATAACTTATTTATAAGTGCGTAATTAAGTAGTTGTCAAAATTGTATAAGTTGTATCGACATTCGTAAACGAATGATCAGCCGGTCGGTGAAGGTCACGCAGAGGACGCAACTGTCAAAACTTTATCAGTCAACCCGTTCATAACACAACAACACGGTACCGTATCGAGTGAATTTTCCAGTGAAAAGAACCCGAGGGAAAGGGTTCGACAGCGTCACGGGCCGTGAGGTGTTGCTGCGAGGTGCCGGTGCGCAGCGAGGCGAGCGGCAGCCCAGCGGTGAGTCCCGCCCGCCGACCCGCGCTCAACTCCTGCTCCTTTCCCCATTTAACTCTCCCTCAAGTACTTTTCTTATCCTTCAAATATCTTAGCCATTCTAATAAACGATACACTCTAAAACTTTAAGTGTTTTAAGTATATTTTTATTTTTATTTTCGAGATAATTATTTAAGGGCATAATTGAAAAATAATTAAACGTTATTTTAAGTTTACTTATTTTTGGATAGGTAATAAACAGCATGAAAAGTACATAAAGCAATTGTCTGTAAAGTCACCTATAGAGTTTATTTGAACACTCAAATAATACCCAAGTAACAAAACTGGGACTTCTGCAACTCGTGCTATTTAACCTTTATTTTATTGTATACTTCCAACACAAATCATAAATATACTTGTGTTGCTTGAATAAATAAAATGATGTTGTCCAATATTATCTTAACCTTAGTCATAAATAATGACAAGACAACAAATAAACATCAACAATGAAGGTTATCTTCAGACAACTTACCACTCATTTATTTCACAGGAGGATGATTAGATCACTTCAGTGTCTTCTGGAGTGATTTATTGTACCTACTCTGGCATAAAGTCTCATTCGAGAAACTTCACATCAAATTCTGGGTAACCTGCAAAGTATATAACATTATTATAGAAACATGTTAATGATTGTATATCAGAAATTTTCTTATTATTTAAAACAATGCATAATATTAGTAATTCTTATCATGCAATCAACTACTCCTAAGTGATAATATAGATAACAAAACTTGTAGCTCACATTTACATCTTATGATTTCTTTTATTATATAACAGACTAACATATTGATGGTTGAATGGCAAAACGCTTCAAGTGACAAAATGTGTGATATTGAGTTACAGGTATATTTGGAATCAGCAGATTTTTTGAATTCATTGGTATCACTTTATGGTGACTTTTCAAAAAATGTTGCTTGAAGTGTTTTCCCTTTGAACCATTGATAATATGTGATTGTAGATATAAGAATTATGTATTTTGGTTCCTCTACATTACTAGTTCACAATGGAAAGTAATAATGAAATGACCAGTGAAGCGTGATTGTTGATTGTCACAATACTGTGGGAGTTGGTTAGTGTCCCGCATGTAGTGAGTAGTGAAGGAGTAGGGAGTGAATACCAAGTGGAGGAAGCTGACAAAGAGAATATAACTCTACCATAGAGCTACCATGCTGCTTTGCTGTCTCTGGGGCCAACAGGTCAATTGCTACTTTTAAATATTGTAACTGTGTACTGTACTCCAACCTTCCTAATAGTGTTCAGCGGCCTATTGCTGTCACACTTGCATTCACAACTAATATTATATTTGTCACTTGTGTTGCATAAAATATATTTATGTAGATTGCCAATAACTATAAGGAACTGGTGATACTGAATACTCACTCAGGGGAATGTATGGATGACCCCTATCAATGTCACTCTTGCCTTCATACAATTATTCTTCAATAAAATTTACACATTCTTGTGCTTACTCTCAAAATGCAGTAATTATAAAATATTTTGTAGCTGTGTAACTGTTTTATTGCAAAGGCAGATGAAGGTTGTTGTACTTTTTCAAGCTTATTTTGCTTTACTTGTATGTTAGTTAAGTAGGTATGTATGTTTAGTTTGTAACTGAGCAGACAGATCACCTGAGAAGTAGTTACCATCTCTGATAAACATCAGCAATACTGGGGGCACAGCCAAGCATTTACCCTTCATTTACTACTCTTTTTAAGCCGTCAACTCCACTTGCAAGTAATTTGATATAAATAGTTATGTAAACCCAATGACAATTCAATATTATACCATCTGAGACTTGATCTAAAGTTGGAGTCAAAAGCGGCAACAGGATCTTTCATTAACTCAACATAGACCTACCAATTTTGGACTCCAGCAAATTATGCTTGCCCATAAAATCTACAGACAGCAAATGAAGTATTATCTAAAATTAATTACTGCTTTGGTTGTTTTATTTTGAATTTGGTCGAGGCACAGAATAATAATAGTACAAGTCGAACAGTTATATTATGTTGAATATAGAGTTTAAGTCAACAATAAGCTGTTGGTGTGGCCAAAAATAAATAAATTAATAAACATATTTCCTTTGACAAGTTATAGTGTCGTCAACGTTACTAGCTCTCATTTATTTGACAGCAATGACGGCCGAGTTAATATCAATACGATACTCAGTAGTTGGAATAGAGGAGGCCTGTACAGAGGCGCTTGTCTCCCAACACTTCATATTGGTGCGACAGAAGACAAAAAAACGGCCTTCTGTTGTAAGACGTCTGCCTATTCGAGCGACCCCAATAGGTATGTCCCTGTCATTTCCAGAAGCTCTGCACTATCGACGAGGCCGTGAAATTTAATATTACATAAAAGATAATTATGTACCTACGGATTTTTACCTCCACTGTTTTCTTAGTGAAATAACTCTCATAAAAAAAGTTCTACTATCGGAATAGGAAATGCTTACCCAATTTGTACGAGTAACAATCACCCATTGAGCCTTCTGAATTTTCGCAGTTATGTACCAAATCATGCAATAACAATATTACACAGCACACCAGGTTTGAAATCTTATACAAACTTCATATATCAAACGCACGATACACAAATCACTTAAGTACCTAACTAGATCTACTACAGGTCGATTATGCATATTAAGTATTAGAATAATCATGATTCAATAGCTAACAATATTAAACAATAATATATTATTAGATATGTGTAAAAAAGTAGGTACATGTATACATAATACAATTCATGGCGCCAATACTGTGCGCTGTGCGCCAACACAACCAACAAAAGTTTTTCTGACTGAACTTATGGCTATGGTTACTTGGCCAAACTGCCTCTATCGAATAAGTAATTACCATTCATGATACCTATCAGTCTATCCTTTAAAAACCGCATTTTTTTAAATTAAGTAGCCGATTGCAACCGAAACGAGGTGTTTTACTTATGGAGAAACGCCAAGGCGGTCTTTACATAAATTTTTATCATCAATGTTTATGTCATCATAATCATTCATCTATTGACGAAATTATTTTGTATGTCTGTATAAAGTAGTAAATTACAGGCATGGTCCAATTCAAGTAAATAAATTATGTTCTACCTACTGGGCGTAAAATGTTGTTTTAGATAATTCTAAGGTATCTGACTGTAAACTAGCTCTACAAAGAAAAGCAGGTTACATAAAACAAAAGGCGACCCGCGTTTCGGTCGCGGCGTTCGTGCCATTGTGCCGCACAATAGAAACTGGACACCGTCGCGTCACGGCGCGGGCGCGGCACGACGTTATAGGCGCGCAGGCGCCGCGCGTCGCGCACTCCCGGGCTGACCTGCGCCCGACATGCTGCGCACTCACTACCTCTAGATACCTAATAACCTGCGATGCTGCGCCGCGACTCGGCGCGCGAGCGCGACGCGCTGGAATACGCTCGCAACCTCGAGAAGCCACACGACAAGGTGCCGCATGGAGTTGATCTCTCGAGGGTTCGAGTCGCTGGCCTGGTGTCTCGCTGTACATGTTTTTGAAGTAGTGGTGCAGGCTCGTTTCCATTCATCAGATTAGTGGTCATTCGTACGCCTTTGCCAAAGCGACGCGAGCCACCGTTATAGCTGCAAACGCATGCGTCTGCAGCCGCCCATTCATAAAAAGAAATTTGAAACACCAGATTGAACAGATTCTTGATTATACTGCGGCTCTACTTTGAAATCCCTAATTCGAACTTCGGATCGCCCCGTTTTTTGCAAATTACTTACGTATTGAGAGCAAAAGGGATAGCATTAGACGAAGTTCGAATTACAGATTTCAAAGTAGAGCTCCAGTAATCCCAAAACTTGACATTAAAATAAAATTATTAGTTCATTGATTCTACCCATTGTGGTTCAGTGGGTTTGCAGCTTCCAGAGCACCGTTTCTACATTAAACTTGAAATGGTGTATTTTTTGTTATTTCGCTTGTGTGCGTAGAGTAAACGCGTCTTATTGAACAGAGGCAAATGGCCATCGAGCGCGGAGCGACCGCGGAGGTGGCGCCGACGCCGGCGCCGCACGGCGGCTCCCCCGCGCGCCCTTCCAGCCCGGCGGGGGGCGCGGGCGCGGCGGGGTGCGATGACGAGGCCCCGCCCACCGGGCCACTCGTGCGCATCATCACACTTAACCATGGAGAACACCAGGACTCCACGCTTTATCGGTAACTACCTGCCTATTCTTTTCCAGTATCCTTTTTGCTACCGTGTCTCATTTGCGGGTCGTTCCCCCACTATGACTATTGTGTTCAGATTCCAGAAGGGCACTTTGGTGCAGTTCTGCCCGGGGCCCAGCCTGCTGGGTCGCAAGGTGTTCCTGTATACCAACTACGTGATCACAGATAGCCGTGAGTAGACTTAATTTACAGTGGTTTGGGTGTGTGATAAATAGCATGCAGCTTTGATTTGTGTACCTGAGCAACACACATACAAATGCTGCACACTTCTCTAATACACGCAACAACGAGTTGAACTATCTGTGTGTATAGAGGACGAGAAGGCGGAGGTTTCGGAGTTCGTGCGCAACCAGTACTACCTGCTGGAGTGGCGGCGCGTGGACGAGGAGGGCTTGGAGGCGGCGGGGGGCGCGGAGCCCGAGTGCGGCGCGCTCGTCACCGACACCGACATGTGCTGCGAGCTGCGGCTCACGCGCGCCGGCGCCTTCCACTTCTACTTCGTCTACGACAACGCGTAAGTCTCACCCGTGATCACGTCCTTTTTTACTTATAAATTTCATAAAGAGTTTTGGTCGGTTTAATGTTGTGGTTTTTCTGTAAATATCAAAGGGCGCGGAACTATCGCCTAACCTTGGCCTAACCCGCCATCATGTGCTGGCCACCCGATGGTAAATAGGTAGTAACGGGTGTCCCAAATTTTACGTACCTATTACCATAGTATTAGTATGGTAGATCTTGCGTTAATTTTGGGACGCCCTTTATATTTAATTAATTTTAGACAGACTTTAGATGCGCTTAGTGTCAAAAATGGGTCCATTTGGTGCTCCTAAAGTGGTCCAAAGGTCCCGGTAATATTTGGCCAGACTGGCCCAGTGGCGGCGCAAGCGACGCGATTGGCACATAAGTAGCTGAAATTGTAATCTTCTACTCTCCTACATTTTTGAATGAGCGAGCCTCTGGACTATGCAATACCCAAATTCATTCTCACTTGTCTCCTGTCACTATCACTTATATATTTTCAAAAAAAAATCTTTTAACTTTTATGTATCGTGTGATGCCTCTCATCGTGATCGTATTAGGTAGTCGCGTTCTAAACTGGTTAAGATTGGACTTTGTTGGGTTTAGCGAGAACCCGATCGGGCCGCAGGGCTCGGGCTGGGTGCACGCGGCGCCGGCGCTGCGCGTGGGCCCGGGCGGGCGCGACGTGCTGCCCGTCGAGGCCATCACGTGCCAGACCGTGCTGGCCAAGTGCCTGGGCCCGCTCTCGCGCTGGGAGAACACCCTGCGCGTCTCCAAGGAGTCCGGATTCAATATGATCCACTTCACGCCAATACAGGTGAGCGCTGACGATATTGATGCCGTTTTCAGAGCTTGATCTCCTTGTGGATGGATGGATGGATGTTTGTTACTTAATAACGTCAGAACGGCTGAACGGATCTAGATGAAAAATTTGTCGCAGATATTTGTAGATTATAGTCTGGAATTGGCAAGCAGACACATACGAGTAACGAGCATAATTCGGAAGTAGGATTTTTTCTTAAGTTTGTTCACTTAGCTCTGGTGTTTCATATGACATTTACCTTAGAGTGACTAGTCACCTAAGTTACGGCATTTAAAGGTCGTTTGATAAAACCGAATGCTGCACTTATCCATTAGTGACTAGAGCATTTGATATATAAAGAGCTCCCTATCAACATTCGCCTTTAGTAAAATTATAATTCGCCCCGTGTGGTTGCCGGGTTAGAATAGTGCCACTCCATGTCGTACCCCGTCCCGTGGATGTCGTAAGAGGCGCCTAAAGGAAAAAATAAGGACTTGTAGTACTTACTTTTAGGCGATGGGCTTGCAACCTGTCACTAATACCTATACACTAGTAAACTTCTTGTCCTGAAAGTGCAAAATGTGGTTACAGAATTATCAACAAGTCTTTTTAAAGCTGTTGGTATTTCTGTAGCTCTGTCTACCCCACTCTGGGAATGAAGGCGTGATGTTATGTATGTATGTATAATTCGCGTTAAAAGTAAATTGGGAGCTAACGCGCCGTGACTATGAACTCTGACACGTGACGCGGCATCACGTGAGAAGCTATAGGAAGTCTATTCACGCGCCGCATCTGTGTCCGCAGGAGCTGGGCGCGTCCGACTCGAGCTACAGCCTGGCGGACCAACTTAAGCTGAACCCGCGCTTCGGCGCCGACGCCTCCTTCGCCGACGTCGAGAACCTCGTCAGCAAGATGCGCAGCGAGTGGCGCGTGGCGTCCATCTGCGACGTGGTGCTGAACCACACGGCCAACGAGTCGCCGTGGCTGGCCGAGCACCCCGAGGCCACGTACAACTGCGCCAACTGTCCGCGCCTGCGCGCCGCCGCGCTCCTGGACGCGGCGCTGGCGCGCGTGTCCCGCGACGCCGCGCGCGGGGACCTGGCGCCGCGCGGCATCCCCGCCAGGGTGCACACGCACGAACACCTCGAGGTGAGACTTGCCGCTACCACGTGCACGACAAATCCAATTACAGTTGAAGACTCTCATTGTGATACTATTATAAGGCCACATTCGGACTGTGCGTTTTCCCACATTGGCCAGTCGAAAATGTAACTAACCGTTGTTTCTGTTCACAGAAAGTGTGAACAGAAACAAATCGTAGTGCGAATGTGGGCTTAGCGGTTAAAATATTTACCAGCCAATATGTATAAAATGTTCTATCGAGTCAACGGTCTGATTACATGTTATTTTCAAATTCAAATATTTTATTGGTTAAACATAGGTTACATTTTCCATATTGTCTGTCACTACGTCTCGCCTTAAGGCATACAATATTACAAGTTTAACATGCATCATGCTTTTATGATCACGTTTCATCGTCAAGTCAATACTCTTGAACGGAATAATAAGCCTTATTTCCTAAGAACTTGAAAAGTAGTTACTAAAATGATGCATACCTTCTGTCATTTTCATTATAATTTTAGTCGAATGTTTATTATAAATTTTCGGTGCCATAACGAAGACACTTAGCTAACAAACCTGTTTTCTCGTATTAATCTTGCCTCGCTGACTTACACTATTGAAGAGGATGGGCTCTTGTAACATCTTCAAGACTTAAGTTTGCTTACATGATAATGAAACAAGTAATATAAGGATGGACAAAACTTTAAGTTAGGTTACGCCTATTACACCCATGAGTTCTCCCCCTCCTTAAAAGCCTTATTGCTGCGATTAATGTAAGGCCGCTTTTTCTTTGGTCGGCATGCCAGCAACTGGTGCTTGCTGTCGTAACCACCCACCAATGAAGAAGCAGCCTTAAACTTATAAAGGTAGATATCGACAAATCAAGAAACATAGTCGGTATTCGACGACACTGGTGTTGTCGAAGCGGGCTGAGTGTGTGATGGTGGTTGTCGGTCGGCAGGCGGTGCGGCACTACCTGGCTTCGGTGGTGCTGCCGGAGCTGCGGCTGCACGAGCTGTTCACGTGCGACGTGCCCGACATCCTGCAGCAGTTCTACTGCGTCGCGCGCAACAAGTCGGTACCAGCCATTATCGCCAGGGCATACTAGGACTTTAGGCACAAACCTACGAGTACAGAATTGCGTGCTAGTGAAAACGAATACAAATGATGCGAGCATGAGGAGCACAGGTTACGCTGCTTTGTTAGAAAAGTTCTGTCTGTATGTACTATTGTACGAGTATGCTCTGTGGTAGAAATTAGGTGGAGTAGGATGGGAAAAGAAGAATAGGGAACATGCATGAAAAACAGATTTGGGTTTCATTGATACGATTTAGGGGAAAATGTAAAAATAACCATATCAAACGCAATACACTAAGTTTTGACCCGTTTATTAAGATTTTATTTAGAATGAACACTTTTCAAACCTTCAAAACTTCTTTAAGGTTTAGATTGCTTCTTCGGCATCCTCATTTTATTTACATAATGTTATAATTCAATAACTTTGGCTTAAACATAGTAACTTCTGAAATAAATGCAAATTTCTGAACATGGAACAACAGCTGTGACAACATTTCTGTCGTCGATTTAGTATAAAGTGTTTTTGCATTGGGTCTGAACTATGACATTTTAATGCTTCATATCTTATGAAAAAATAACACTACAAAGCACTTACCAGAGAGGGTAAGATAAAAATATAGGTCTATGATTCGTCAGTGTTCTACCTAAATAATTGACATAATTGTACATACGTAATAATAAAGTATGTCCCGAATGTCTCGTGCCTCAGTCGTAGCCTAAGAGCTGCACTGTATTGTGGCCCGGCCGGCAGGGTGCCGCCGCCGCAGGCGGCCGCGGCGGGCGCGCCGGCGCTGGCGCTGCAGCCGGACGCGCAGCTCCGGCGCCTGCGCGCCAGCGTCGACATGGACCGCGCGCTGCAGATCTTCAACGTCTACAGGTACGCAACCATTATTATTAATTCGTATCTCTAGTAAAACGTACAGCTAATTAAAATTTACACTTCAACCATAGAACCCTGTTATGATGACTGCTTCAAGTCACGAAAAATTAATTATATCAAAATTTATTATTGGCCAGGGCATTCTATGGAAGCCTAATAATTATACATATTCACAATTTAACATTGTCAACAGACAGTGTACATTTTTATTTTCCAGAAATTGCCTCTCCAAAATCAAATCTATAGCCACTCTCCCCAGTCTGCCTTAACTTAGGGCCCATAACCTAATCCTGAATCCATCCAACCGTCGGTGCTGGAGGTCCATAATATTATGCCTACATAATTTATGCAAAAAGGTTCGACATGTTTTTACACTTAGACATGCTTAACAACGCCGACAGTGACTGCACTATACTCGTAAAAGTTGTACTAATACAACCGACGAAGCAACAAACCTTATCAGTATCACCAACCAGGGTACACAAAAGTTACTAGGCTTTTCCATTATCCTATATTTTTCTTACAATTTAATTTAAAAGGAATGTGAGTTTTTGTTTCAAAGGAATCTAAAGCCGTATTATAAATATAATAAGTAAAAAGGGCTGATCAAATATCTCTATCCCTTTCTCTGCCTAGAAATTGGCCGGTTTTCTTACAGTTACGGCCTTTATTATCTGCAATTACATCAAAGATATGAAAAGGTGGTCGTCAATGCCTGAACTTTCCAGCTCATTCCTCAAAGACTGGCTTGTACTGTGTTCTTCCGGTATTGGTATTGGGCAGCAGCGTTGATTGTCTCGCTAGCTCTTTAGCCTGCTTCTTACATATAAAGTAATAAAAACTTAAGCAAAGGCATTTTCTATAGTAGTTAGTAGGTTATATTATAACACGACTGGTGAAAGAGAATTTATCTGTATGTGCGACTATCTCTACCTAAAGTCATAACACAGAAAGGATGAGTATATCCCTTTATCCATGAGTAGTGTCCAGTTCAGCCTAGTCCATCTCTCAGTGGAGAGCTAACTTAATGTTTTGTCAGTTATATTAGGGCTGCAGGACTGAGCGGTATAAAGTATATGTTGTGTCAGGGCGGACTGCTACGACGAGGAGTCGCGGCTGAAGAAGTGCTGCGAGGAGCTGCGGCTCCGGCTCGAGGCGCTCAACGCCGCCGCGCGCGATGTGCTCGAGGACCACCTGCGGCACGCCGTCGACAACTGCATCGCCGGCATGAGGTCAGGACAATCATGGGAGACAGCGTGGAAACTTGAGATGCGTCAGCAGCTAGCAAAATTACTCTCTTTTCTACCCAATCAATTTTTTGAGAAAAATCCCAAAAAAAACGTTGCCAAAACGGGCGTTTTTTTCAATGCAGATAAAAGAAAACGAAACTATAGTTAAATTGCTACTTTCAGATATTTCCGGCTACAATCCGACGGGCCTAAGATAGAGGAAGTGAGCGCGAAGAATCCGCTGGTGCCGCGGTGAGTCGGGTCGAGTAGTTGACGGCCAGCCCAGGCTGCACACATACATAAAACGTAAAATTGTATTGTCCAAGGACCTTTTCCGTGCTCAGTAATCAAAATTATTCTTGTCGGTAACGGTATTGCAATTTCGAATATTTGTTCGTCTAAATCCGTTCACTTTTCCTTCATCACGTCATCCGTTCTTATGATAAATAGGTAAGGTTTAGTATGTTTTATTACAAACCAAAAAAGTATTACAGTTCCAGAAATAAATGCTTGTCTAACTAATAAAAACTTGGCAGATGAAAATAGGCGAGAGAAAATTCGGAGTAAAGATAATGTAGGTGACCGTTTTGGTTGTGTTGCAGTACAGGAAAAATAAACGCTGTGCATTATGCGACTGAGCCCAGGTTGTCGCTATAGAAAATGTATAGGATTGACGTAAGCTGCCGGACGGACGCGTCAAGTACTAATGTCAATTCCATACACTTTGACAGTTTTCCAAAATCTTTAACGATAGAGTTAAGCGTTTTGTCTAGTGCCTCTGGTGTTTTTTATATAGGTTTAAAGAATTTTATTTCTCATAAGAATATTTACAATTCACTTACATGAGAATTAAGAGTAAGTTTACAATAGTTAGGTGAGCGTATTTAAGCGTGCGTATTTACATTCACACAAAATAACAATAGTTAGTACGAAACTTAAAATTAATTACATAATGTTAACATAAATATAAGATTTTTAATTTTAATTTACTAATAAGACAATATGTATGAGTATGTTTTTACGTGGTAGGTGGGTAGACTTAAATTAGTGGATAGACAAAGTTGAGCGTCAGCGCCCGCATAGTTGCAGCGATAACGGTGGACACAGATTAAGGTTAAATGGATGTGGCTTAGAGCGCGTTGCGGATATCAGAGCGCGCTTGGTCAGTTACATAGAATTTAAGTAATCTTTTGAAATTTAGCATGGTCTTAGCATCTTTTATGCTTACAGGAAGCTTATTATATAAGTTTGCACCTTCATAGAGAACAGTTTTTTTTCCGTAATTAGTACGCGGAGTACGAAGTACTAGACTGTTACAATTTCTCAATTTTATTTTTTGTACGTCTTGTTTCTTTTTAAATGATAACTGAATATGGAGGTCTTTTTGTAGAATTTTACGTATTAGTATGCAGGTATTGTATTTATAGCATTGATTGATATTCATTATTTTTGTATTTTTGTATAAAGTTGTAGAAGGTGTAAAGTAATCATAATTAAACAGAACTTTTATTAGTTTGTTTTGTGCTCTTTGAATAGCTTTTAAGTGTATAGCAGCAGTAGAGCCCCATATTTCGATAAGGTAGTCGATATGGGGCTTTACAAGAGTGTTGTAAATAGTATGACGAACTGTCATAGGAAGACAACGGGATATACCTCGTAAAGCGCCAGTAAGAGAAGTTATTTTATGTTTAATTTTGTCAATGTGGGTTTTCCATGTTAATTGTTTGTCCAGTACCAGTCCAAGGTATTTTTCGTGATCTACTCTGTTAATACATTGATTGTTTATTTTTAAAGAATCTATTATATGCAGTTTTTTATTTTTAGGTGCAAATATTATATAATTAGTTTTTGTCACATTTATAGTAAGAAGGTTGCTCTGAAACCATTTGCTTAGTATGTTTAAGTCTGTTTGAGCTTCACATATAAGGTCCTGGATTGAATTACCAAAGTAAAACAGGCTTGTATCATCAGCATACAGAGTTGGGTCCCCCTTTAGCCCGATCTCCTGAATGTTATTAATGTAAACAAGGAAAAGCAATGGGCCTAGTATCGAGCCTTGTGGTACTCCGCATGTGACCGTGAGTGGCTTGCTTTTCTGTTCACCTAGTTTAACTATTTGCTTTCTGTTGGAAAGGTAAGACTCAAACATCTTAAACGCGGATCCAGTGACACCCATGTATTTTAATTTATTTAAGAGTATTTGGTGACTGACGGTATCAAAGGCCTTTTTTAAGTCGATAAAAACTCCAAGAACTACTTTCTTTTGATCAATGGCTACTTTGATTTTAGTGACTAAGTCTACTGTTGCAGTTAGTGTATTAGATTGTGGTCGGAAACCATATTGTTTATTGTAAAGAAAGTTAATTGATTGCAAGTATTTTTCAAAGCGATTTTTAACTAATTTTTCCATGATTTTTGACAGAATTGGGAGCACAGAAATAGGGCGATAATTCCCTGGATCCGCTTTATTTCCGTTTTTATATATGGGAGTTACTTTGGCAATTTTAAGGCTGTCAGGAAAAGTGCCATCTTTTATGCATCTATTGAAACAATCGGCTAGTTCATTCACAATTACATTTTGAATACATTTGAGTGATTTTGTAGTGATGCCATCTAGTCCAGAACTCACATTTGCGCTTAAATTATTAATAATTTGCGTAATTTCTTCAGCAGTGCTTGGAGAAAACTCGGAAAGAACATTGGTAGCATTTGCATTTAGTGATGAAGAGCAGTGACTTAATTGAGAATGGTCAATCTTACTTGCTAGAACGGTCCCTATTTGTGAGAAATACTCGTTGAAACTGTCACATATGTCACTTAGAGTCGTCACACTGCCAGCTTCAGTTTGTAGCATTTTTGGAGCTTGCACTTCCCTTGACTTGTTATTAGACAGGGAGTTTATTAAAGTCCACATTTTGGTCGGATTTCCTTTGCAGGCATCAAAGGATTTGCGGTAGTAGCAGCGTTTTTCTCTTTGGATGATACGAGTAACTTCGTTCCTTTTCTTTATAAAATTCTCTTCCTTTTGTTTAACATTAGGATTCTTTTTGTGTTCTTGCCAAAGTATGTTTCGCTGATTGATTGTGTTTAGTATTTCCTTACTTATCCAGTCCTGCCTGGGTGGGTTAAGTACTTTTGTTTTGGTAATTCTACTACTGTTTATGCAAGTAAGGATTCGTTTTTCTAATAAAGAGTATATATGGTGATCGTTCATATGTGTATGTTCATTTATCTTTTTATACAGCTCATTATAATTTATTGTGTCATATTCTATGCGTCTAACAGGCTTTGGTTTATAGTTTTTGATTTCTAAGTACAACTGTTTATGGTCAGATACAGGCGATTCTATGATTGCCATATGAAAATCATTTCCCTTTAGGTTCGTACAGATGTGGTCGATTATGGATTTTGTCATACCTGCATCGCGTGTGGAGTGAGTATCTTCAATTTTATTCAACAATGAGAACCCATTTTCTTCTAGTATATCTCGGTATTCATTAGTATATCGGTCTGGCTTCAGGAGGTTAAAATTGAAATCTCCAAATATAAGAGTTCTTGATTTTTGCAGCTGCTGTGAAAAGACTTCGAGGAAAGATTGAATATTGACACATTCTGGTTTTCTGTATATCGCACCAATATTCAAAGCGTAATTTTCAATATGGATTTGTATAAAGTGGTTTCCCAGTATTTCTTTGTCTTCTATATGGCTATGTTTGAGATTGTTGTAGACAAAAATAGATACACCTCCACCTTTTCCATTACTTCTGTAGTTATAATAATGTGTATAATTAGGAATTTGTATTACATTAACTTCATCCTCAGATTTTATCCAGGTTTCTGTAATTATGATAAGATGAATGATACATTTGAACGACTTGATAATACATTTGAATTCGTCAAGTTTACCCGGTTTCATTATGCTTCTAGCATTGGCGTATAGGCATTTCAAAGATTTTTTACTAGTTATTACAGATTCGCAATCATCCACCACCTGATAAGAGATGTTATCTTGAGTGTCAAAACCGGGGATTTCTTCGTTTAAATCATTTAGTTTTTTGAGGGATCTTTGATGATTCTAGGAACTCCTTTGATATATTTTATAATGAGGTTGCTTTCACCATATATCAAGGAGAATGCAAATGAGCAAACAGGTCCCCTGATGGTAAGTGGGATCTGAGAGCCATAGTTATGGTGCGGTGTTGCAGGTACTTCACGGGCGCGGGCGACGCGGCTACGGCGGCGGAGGCGGAGGCGCAGGTGTTCGGCGAGGCGGGCCGCTTCGTCATGGCGCACAACGGCTGGGTCATGGACGCCGACCCGCTGCAGGACTTCGCCGCCGAGGGGAACGTCTACCTACGCCGCGAGCTCATCGCCTGGGGAGACAGCGTCAAGCTCAGGTAAATAAATCAAGACTAAGATTTATCCGTGAGCAAATGCACGTGAAATTTAGTAGCAGGCACTTGTCGTGTATTGAAAACACTGGCTCAGATGGCTTCCTAAACTAAGTTGACGTCGACTTTGGGTATCTGCTGGAAGCAGCCTGCAGCAGTCCACGCTGTGTATACGACCAATTGATTATTTATTGGAGTTGTAGGCGAAGTCGACCGAGTCGACTAGGCACGTGTGTGCGTAGCGCTGATGTGTGCGTGTGCGTATGCGCAGGTACGGCGACAAGCCGGAGGATAGCCCGTGGCTGTGGGCGCGCATGCGCGAGTACGTGGAGCTGACGGCGGAGCTGTTCGACGGGCTGCGGCTGGACAACTGCCACTCGACGCCGCTGCACGTGGCGGAGTGGCTCGTGGACGCGGCGCGCAACGTGCGCCCCGACCTGTTCGTGGCCGCCGAGCTGTTCACCAACTCCGACCATGTCGATAACATCTTCGTCAACCGGCTCGGCATCTCCGCGCTCATCCGAGGTAAGTGCTTCGAATTATGTGTCAAATGCATTTCAAGTCAATTTTTAATAATAATCGAAAGTTTTCAAATTTACTCACGTGAAACGCACGATTAAATAGTTTAACTTTTGTGGCAAACTTTAAATTAGCTTGCAGGTCTTGCTCAATATCACCCTGATAATGAAAAAATATTTCACACTGAAGTTAATTCTTCTATTAAAAGTAGTTTTATTATTGAACACAGTTTTTTGAAGAAAAATCGTTTGATTCGAACGTCTTACTATTTAAAGAGTTTACTACCCGTAACATGGAGTCTTGCGGCCAAATTGACGCTATATTCACAGATTTTAGCAAAGCATTCGATAAAATGGATCATGTTACATTACTACAAAAACTAATAAGTTCTGGCGTACATGGTAATCTGTATAGATGGTTTACGTCTTATGTACAAAATAGGACTCAAGCAGTAGCCATTGATGGTTTCACCTCTGCCTGGCTAAGTATTTCATCTGGCGTACCACAAAGCTCTTTGTTAGGCCCCTTACTATTTGTCATTATTATCAACGATATTCGTTCCATTTTAACCCTCCGCATACGAGGTGGGGTATTACAGACCCCAGGCAGACTAATTATGTCATTTACGGTACTATCAATATCGTCATGATATGTTTATTTTTTAACATTCTGTTTCAATTTAAATATCATTTGCAAATAGAGTACCTACAATGGTGGCGAGTAACAAGAGGTAGGTCATTTATGTAAATTAGGAATAACAATGGCCCTAAGATGCTACCCTGCGAAAGTACTGCATCTAGTGGGTTTAGTGTCTGAGTGATAAGTTAATTCTGCTCCATATGTATCAATAATATTGATTTCAACTAGTTGGTGCCTTCCGTAAGGTTCTTATCCAGTTTATTGCATTTCCTCGAATGCCGTTTATTTTACAGTTTTGCAATAAGAGGTTGTGGCGGACAAACTTTTGAAACCTTTTGCTGATGTCGAAACCTACTGCACAACTTGCCATTTGCTATCCAGATTAGTAGTTATTTGTGTTAGTACAGTCACCACACGGGATTGTTGAGCCACTTGCTACTGTTCATAATTTAGCCGTGTAAAGCAGATCGGGCATACTCGTGTGACATCGTCGTGAACGACTGATAACGAATGAGGACATGTCTATATTCCTGTAACAGAAAGAGAAAAATATGTATTTCTACCTTTGTCATTCGGTATTTCTATCAAATCAACTATCAAAACTAATCTGACAAAATATTGGTAATTTATTTAATTATTAAACTCGTAAACAACGATCGGGTAAAGTCGTGGACTCGGAGTTTTCCCGACGTCGTATGACCAATTGTGATTTTTCCGCTGATAACAATTGTCGCTAGGTTACTGTTTCTAGACCTGTACCTAATTGGTTGGCTTTGGGTGTAAATATAATTTTAAATCAACAACTGTTGCTAGGTTACCGTTGCTACACGTGCAATTGGTTGACTTTTTGTGCGAGCAATCGTGTTTTCTGAGTTTTTCCGAGTCGAAATAACCAATCATAATTTATTGCTACGCTTTAACAATTGTTGCTAGGTTACCGCTTTGGTTGACTTTTTGTGCGAATATAATCGACTAAACCCGATTTGCATTACACGGCCAAATTACGAACAGTGGCAAGTGGCTCAACAATCCCGTGTGGTGACTGTACATTAAAAGCTGCTAAGATTGTGGTTTTTTCTTTTTCTAAGCCATATTGATGAGTTGAAAGTATTTGAATGATTATTTTTATACATAACTTCGTCAAAGACTTGAAGGTACTGGAACAAGCGAGACTGGTCTATAGTTACCAACCAAGTTTCTTTCCCTTTTTTATAAATAGGCTGATATAATAAATAATTTATTTTTTAAAAGACATCTGCCGTTGTTTTCAGGATATAATAAAGTGACGTTATATTTCGATTGCTACGAAAATTGGGAGGATGTTGTTCGTCCGTTCATGTAACGTGCCCCTTGTTCCGCAGAGGCGCAGGCGGCGTGGGACGCGCGCGAGCAGGGCCGGCTGCTGCACCGGTTCGGCGGGCGCGCCGTGGGCGGCTGCCTCGCGCCGCCGCGCGCCCGCGCCGCGCCC
>CASGFW010000071.1:0-23658 GCA_949316455.1 Acleris holmiana | reverse complement strand
CAGATATAAAGAACAGTTTGTAAACAATCTTGAGAGCACTGATGGTATGAATGTTTTCATAAAATTAGACACTTTAGTTTTCGCTTAATTAAATAGTGCAATTATGTGTGTAAAGAGTCACGAGAGTGTGTACGTGTTTTTATTTTGTGTTAGCACCATACATTTTAAACCAGTAGAACTTAGTTTACAGTAAGGTTGACTGTTCCTATTTCATTCATCACTGCTTTTTATACGTAATTAAACAGTCAAATGACTGGTGGATTCGAAACATTCGTAAGTGGCAATTAAGTGTAGGTAGTATGTTCGTACTAATAGCAAAGTGCGGAAACGTCCTTAACATCCTGTTAGAAACGGGTTAATATCACATTTTACATTGGAAGAAAATACCCGACTTATTTAGCAATAGACAAGGTAATTTCTACAAGCAGCAGTAAGTTAGTTAACCATTCGAAATTATTTAATTGTATTTAACTCACGTTTTATTATCCTCACTTTAACTCGGAAAACAAATCTACAAAGTCACTTAACGTCCATAATACTAATCGGATTGACTTTCATTTTTGTATAGCTACTTTGATTTTGCTGATAATGCAACATGGTGCTCGTACCATTGAGTTTAAAATTCAGTGTAGGTACATAAAATAGAAAGAGTAACGGTAACCAACGAACTCGTGGCTTTGCACGACGTAGTTCTTATGCGTTTAGACCCAATGAACTTGTTTTGTCTAGATTTTCACAAAGAATCAAAGATAATACGTGGACACCTTGATCGATCACTGGGTCAAAACCATACCCTTCCAATCCGTGGTGTGAACCCAACGTTAGGGAAACAATGGTCCGTTAAAACAAGTACATCAGAACGAATTGTTGAGGCTCGTAAAAGTTCGTTCAGAATTCTTATCAATGTGTTGCAATTGAATTCCGGAAGTATCAATTGCCACCACAAGGCAAATCGTAGCTTCATGAAGGCACGATTTTCGTGATATGTAAAAAAGCAACAAACACTCAGATCCGAAATATCGCCCATGGATCCATGTAATTTACAAGTCAAAGTTTGTGGAGCACCTTACAACTGTAAAATTTACCGAAGTAAACAGTAAGCTTAGTCCTTTCCCAGGATAAACTCTATCTCCTTGCCAAATTTTATCAAGATGACTGTGTGTTCCTTGTTACCTGTCCAGACTTGTTGGATTTTTTGTAACCCCAGCTGATTTAATTTTCAGAGCCGGAAATTACTTAAAAAAATCTTAACATTACATTTCATACCCTTAATATTATTGATAACTAGCTTCTGCCGGGGAAATTTATTTTTTTTCAGTATAAAAAGCAGCCTAAATTATGCGTTAATGCAGGGTATAAGCTATTTTCATTATAAGTTTCATCCAAATCCGTCCGGCCGTTGCAGCGTGAAGGAGTAACAAGCATCCCACCTCCATCCATACAAACTCTCGCGTTTATAATATTAATAGGATAGTAGAATAAAAACTGAAACAAATTGAAACTGAAAAAAAAACACTATCCTTAACCAAAAGGAGAAGAAAGGAAAAAGAACATAACAAAATAATGCTTAGCAATGGTGATTTAACCTAACCTAAAACTAGCCCTATTCATTTCCGTACGATTTCTAATACCATCTTTATTAACAACTGTTGTGGTGTACATACCTACACTGGTGCTTCATGTTTCTTGACCAGGTGCACTATCTTTCTGTTTATACATAAGTAGCTATTTCCCGCGACTCAGTTCGCGTAGAAAAATGAAACATAGTCTACATTACTCTGTAAAAATGTTGCATTCTACTAGTGCAAGATTTTTTTAACTCGGTAGTTTTGAGTTTATGTTACAAACATACAAATCTATGCTCTTTATAATATTATTAGCTGTTGCTCGCGACTCCGTCCACGTAGAAAAATGAAACATAGCCTATATCTGGAATAATGTAGCATTCAAATCAGTAGTTTTCGAGTTTATTCGTTTCATACACACATACGTACAAATCTTTCCTCTTTATAATATTAGTATAGATAGTGTATTTTATCCATCTTCAAAGACCTGGAAAATTACCGCATATTCATCGTTTATAGGATTGGTAAAAAAATATAGAAAAGGAACCCTTATCTGAGACTTCGGTGTCTGTCCGTCTGTCTGTATGTCACAGCAGTTTTATCTGAGTTTGTAGTAGAAAAAAAAAAATCTATAAATTATGAAAAAGGGTCAAAGCATGTGGGTTGAGAATGAAAGTGATTATAGCAAACGTAGTGTCATATTTCTTACCTACTAGGCAGACCCAACCCTGTCATTATTATAATTCTCATTTTTGAAATATTTCTTTTTAATTTTCCTTATTTATTTCATATGAAAGGGCTCAATCTGCACATTTCAAAACTGTTTTAGTTAGCAAAGAGCTCAAAGAGCTATACTGTCACTATGTAGGTACTTCGTTTATAATATTTGGACAGTACGTGTGTATAAAATTTTATGTCACTATTTTTTAAGAACAGGCAATTCGGCACGTATGTTGCGTGTGTGACGTAGCGATCGTTTTAGATTTTTACACGTGTCGTTGTAAATATCGAAAATTGTACGTTATTCGTAAGCCTAACTCCTTGTTTTTATTACGGAACATCTGCACCTCCTAAAATATTGTTTATTTACTAAAGTAAAAATATGGGTACTTCTTGATTTACCTTATCTTGGATATTTATGAGCCAAAGAATCTTAAAAAATCCTGATTCGAGTTAATTATTTATTGTACGTGAAAAATAAAATGAAGTTATCAAATTTAAAAGTTTTGGAAAAAATTATTCTACTTCCTTATCTTAAATTAACTTTTAGAAAATACTTATTTTATGTTATGAACTAAATAGATACGGAACTCTCGGTTCGCGAGTCCGACACGCAATTGGTTGGTTTTTTTTTACTTGTAATCTGTAACACCTGTTTTGTCAGTAAAATTGCATTTGAATGTGATGAGAAAATAATTGGGAAGGTCAGACAAGTGAATTTCAGCTCCTAATAAATTAATTACGTTATTAATTGTTTACAAACTGCATTCAACGTTCAATTATACTAGGGGCCTGTTTCACATCCGACACGTAAATTTGTGTGTGAAATAAAGGGCTTATTCCATTATGCTCTCACTCTCATGATCCCACTGCTTACAAATTGTATGAGTAATAATTATGAGTTTTTTTTATTTCTTTTTTACTACGATCTGTCATCTTTCTGGGACATTTAATAGTAGTTTGGGGTTTGATTAAATGGCTTGCTTGGTATGCGACCTGTGTCGCATCCTCATTTTCCAACATCTATTTCAGTATGTCCTGGGGCATTTTCCGTTTTAGCCTGCGAGCTGATTGATTTTCGTCCATCAGGGATTTTGACGAGGTCTTTGGGTGGCTTAATATCCTTTTTTTGTAGGCCCTAGTATGCCGTTTTAGTATAGTGAGTCTAGTAATTGTGAGATAGCCATCTCTTTGTCTTTTTTTCAAGTGTAAGGAAGGGAAAGGGCCAAATTTATTTGACAGATATGCTTTACTTGGTCATTGTGAAACAGGCGGTAAATAGTAATCACTGATTACTAACCAGTGAGTGACAAAAACTATGTGAAAGTGTTATCATTGCACTACAACTGCGGTAATTATTGTATTAAATGTTTCCAAATAACCTGATTTCTTTTTACTTATATCATTATGTTGTTTACCTTTTATCAATATGTTGTATACCTAAACACTGTGAGTTATGCCTAAATTGTAAAGTAATCTATACCGTCTGATCTGCCTGCTAAATTGTGTTACCCTAAACTGAGTGCGGAAAGGGGGAGACTGAAAATCTCGAGCACTCGCCCGCGCTCGCACCACAAGCTGAGCCTGTGCCTTTTGTCACACTGTTTTATTTTATAAAAAAATCGTTTGTACTTTTCTGATTTTGGGTGACAATAGGAAATATTTGTTATTCGAATTCTGATTTTAAAAAAATATGTTAATATTTAAACCCATTTCTTGAATAGAAAGTGTAGTACTTTTTCGATAATTTGAAAAAAAAATAATCAATGCAATTCCAATAATAGAAACCATATAAATGTACTTTTATAGATTTTTTCCTAAACTCTTCACATGTATCTTTTTGTAGATAATTCTTTTAAACAACTTTAAATAAAAAAACGTCTTTGACAAGAGCGTAACCATCAGCCCTAGCCGAGGTGCAAACTGCAAACGCTACTAACGTCTTTCTTTTCTATCACTAACAATGTATGGGATGACACTCTCGTGCGTTACGATAAACTATGTGGTCAACTGTCGTTCCGTACATTATGAGCGATAGAAAAGAAAAACGTTAGGAGCGTTTGCACCTTGGCTAGGGCTCATGTCACTATAATCGCTGGCCTCTACAAACCGTTTAGTAGGATTGTAAACAAGGTAATGCATACTCACATTTCGCTTTTTCGTTCGGACGATTTCAAGACGCGGGTCATGTCTTTCATATGGGACACTTACTCGCGGAGCCTGAACTGATGATACCACGATAATTTGATATACTTAAGATAATTATTAAACATTTCTGAAATCACAGGCATGGTGACGTACTGACAAACAGAACAGCAGGTCAATTACGTATTTTTGAAGTCCGTTCTAAATTTATACTGATTTTGTTGTCCATCTGTCTTTCCGTCAAGACAGATATTGTGCTAAAATTTGAAACAAGTCTAGTGTTATAGTGTTACAGTGAAAAGATATTGCTTCAACTCAAACCTATCATGTGAGGTAAATTACGTGTCGATCACGTGACACGAAAAGTCAAGTGATCTACCAGTGAGGCGATTGGTTTAAAAACAAAACGAATAGAAACGCTAGTTACCGTACGCATCTTGGCTACGGTCTTGGTTTCTTATGAAACGGAGAAGGCAGGTCATCTGTAAGATAAGCGGAACATGACATTTTGCAATGTCAAGGCTGCAATCCCAAGACTGCAACTGCGTTGCCAACCCTAATAATTACACCGCTTGTCTCGTCCTTCCCACACTGGAACACAACAACGCGAAAACTGCTGCTTGGCAGTTTGATAAAGACTTAAGAGGATTTTAAATCGACGCTCAAACCGCGTAGCTTAGAAGGAAAACGTACAAACCTGGTTTTCCATAATATCTACAACATATTCAAAAATCGTTAAAATCGGACTAGATTTAAGGGGAAAGAAACGATATCGCTTTTTGTATGAAAATTTTCAGCTTCACAATCCGTTGATACTTTATATTTTTAATTTATTTTTTACTATGGATGTGAGAAACAATTATTTTAATTGCTCGTAAGGTCTGTTTTATAATGTCAACATTAGGTGCGATCACCGAATAATAATGATAATGAATAATAATAATGTAGATGTTGAACCATCTAATTACGAGCACGGCAGTTGCAATGAATTGCCGTACTCTTAATTTAATGGTCTGTTTGAAATTTATTATGACAAGAAGTACTAGTATTAAGTGCTCAACATTTCTTAAAAACATTAGTCGTGTCCTCTATCGATCGAGACCAAACTAACGAATTCAAGCTCAGTGGGTGTACGTTAAGAACAGCGGAAATCCTGTTGCCACTGCTACATTAAGACCACATCATGAGATCAGTTCTGTCACAATAATATTTTATTGATATTAACTATTATGATGATCGTAACACGTTCAAAATTGTTTCGCAAGATGTGACGCAAACATACATACTAACATACAAATAAAGCAAAATTGGGTGTGTAAAAATACGACTGTATACGTAATGTCATAATTATTCTACTTATATCATACTAATGTTATTTAAATGTGAAAGGGTTGATGGATGGATGGATGTTTGTTGTTCAATTACGCCTGAACGGCTAAATGGATCTGGATGAAATTTGGCACACAGATAGATTATAGTCTGCAATAGAACATAGGCTAATTTGTATCCTCAAAAATAGGACGGTTTCCGAGGGAGTATTGAGATCGATGGGGACAGAGTCGCGCGCAAAATTATGTGTAGCTTAAAAATCATGATGCTTCCGTTTTCTTACCTCGCGCCGTCGGAGGACGAGGAATGAGTGGTCTTTTATCGTAAAGTTAACTGTTGGGGAATTATTTATAAATAAATCAATATTTAAAAATTCAAGATGGCGTCTCACGCCTCCCAAAGTTAAAAGCTTGATTTTTATTAGGACCTCATGCTACGATAACATCCATCAAAAATATTCTATGCTCCACCTTTGGGACTAAATATCGCAATAGTTTAAAACAATTTAATTATAGTTATTTATGTGACTGGTACATAATTGATGTAAATGTGAAACTGATAATGTGTGGTGAGCGACAGATTTAACTGCCGTACGAATATTGCGTGGAGATGGTGTAGGCCGCAGAAACCTGTGTGTGGGCGCTTTGCTCTTCGATCAGCAAATGTGATGCATTCCCGATCCCGTTTATACTCCCAGTGCCAATATGAGCTTATCGCCTACCTAAGAGTGAACTTCTATGTTACGTTACGTTCCTTCTTATAGTCATAGGATAGCATAAGATCATAGCATAAAACGAATCTAGTAATTGTAATTGGTTTTACCTCTATTGCAATCGTGGACGACTCGCCTGCCTGTACCTACTATCAAGTGAACTAGTACCTTTTTCATCGCGAACAGAGACCTCTCGATTTCCCCCCGAACACTGTAACCCCGGACCGATCTGCTCATTATCGAACTTAAATTTGTCTTCGCCTCGTCTACTCTTTTAGAAAAAATCATAAAAATGGGATCAACAAAACTCAGGTAATTGACAAACACTCATACCAACATACGAGTGTCCACTGAATGAACTGTGGACCCTACTTCGTTCGGGCGATAAGAGATATTATGACGGTAATCACATACACACACACACATAATAACATCATGCCTTCATTCCCAAAGTGGAGTTGGCAGAGCTACAGAAATATCAACAACTCTAAAAAGACTTGTTGATAGTCCTGTAAATAAACTAAATTATTAATTTACTAAATTAAAGTTGTTTAAAGGACCTCTGCGTGTTGGGTTCGGCTTCATGTACGTCTTCCAAAGGTGCCGGACTTCCATAGTTCGTGTTAGGTAAAGACATACAAAAAAGATATACCACCACCACCAAATGGCAGCGTTCGCATTGTTGTGTTTCGGTGTGGGGATAAGACAACCGATGAAATTACTGGCATAGAGGCATTCCATCTTAGTCCTCAGGGTTGGCAACGCATTTGAGTTCTTAGGATTGCAGTCTTAACATTATAGTCTTGATAGATTTGAAATGTCTACGGGTCTCAGATTCCTCTTACTATCAGGTGGCCTAAGTGCTCGTGTGCCTTCTACTTGACATATTTTTGTTAAAAATCACGTTACACCAAAAATACATTGTTATAGACTTAGATAATTATTATGTACATGTACATACATACATTAACACCACGCGTTCATTCCCAGAGTGGGGTAGGCAGAGCTAGAGAATTACCAACAACTCTAGAAATACTTGTTTATAAGTCTATAACCACATTTTGCACAATCAGACAAGGAAGTTAAAGAGCTATTTGTCAAAAAAAATCTTGACTGCTCTTGAGATAGTTCATTCGGTTTACCATTGAATTGCCGACAAACTTTTAATCGAATATTATTTCAAAGACAACGTTTCAAGTATTTTCATTTCATCGACAACTCATTGCGTCGAGGACTCAATACTAGGTAATTTGAAACGAGGTCTTTTAATTGGTAGTTGACTTATTTCAATCAAATTCATGTCATGACTAATCATTTCGGGTTTATTTATTTGATTTTTTTTACTTGTAATAATATTTATTCCGCATAAAATTATTTCAATTGGTAATATTTTGCTATCAAAACTAAACGCAAGCACTCTGTGTGATCATAGCTATGTGTGTTATGATTGACCATTGATATAATTTAATAATAGTAATGTGTCATGCTATCTGTCAACAGTTCGTTTTCTTGGGGGTCGCAGTTCTAACCTAACCTAACCCACTTCTGTCAACAGTTCGTTTTCTTGGGGGCCGCAGTTCTAACCTAACCTAACCCACTTCTGTCAACAGTTCGTTTTCTTGGGGGTCGCAGTTCTAACCTAACCTAACCCACTTCTGTCAACAGTTCGTTTTCTTGGGGGTCGCAGTTCTAACCTAACCTAACCCACTTCTGTCAACAGTTCATTTTCTTGGGGGTCGCAGTTCTAACCGAACCTAACCCACTTCTGTCAACAGTTCGTTTTCTTGGGGGTCGCAGTTCTAACCTAACCTAACCCACTTCTGTCAACAGTTCGTTTTCTTGGGGGTCGCAGTTCTAACCTAACCTAACCCACTTCTGTCAACAGTTCATTTTCTTGGGGGTCGCAGTTCTAACCGAACCTAACCCACTTCTGTCAACAGTTCGTTTTCTTGGGGGTCGCAGTTCTAACCTAACCTAACCCACTTCTGTCAACAGTTCGTTTTCTTGGGGGCCGCAGTTCTAACCTAACCTAACCCACTTCTGTCAACAGTTCGTTTTCTTGGGGGTCGCAGTTCTAACCTAACCTACTTTGAAAGCCTCATAGGACATATAAAAATGTATTGAAGTAATACGTCGAAGAAATGAATTGCAATGTTTTGCAGCTGTACCAATTAAGATAATTTGCAACAAATCAGCGATTAAGTAGTATTCGTTGATTAGTATTTCCACGTAGTAAGATAAATTTAAATAAATAGTAGTTGAAATAAAATTACGCCAAACAATATTACTAGTACTAAAGTTTCGATGAATCGTTGTCGATGAAATAATATTCAATGAAAAGGTTGTCGACAAAACCAGGGTTCACCAATTCATTCATAGCATCTATTATAATAAATATTGTCTACGTTCACATCGGTTTCATAGTCTTCAATTATTCGTCTCACGGTACTGTTTACCACCATTCCCAGTCTGTTAGTGACATGTGCATAAGCTTCCTGCAGTAATTTTAACATTTTTGATGTGGTGAATGGAGGTTCTGTATTGTGTCTTGCTGCAAATCCCTTGACTTGTGCCCATATCAACTCAATTGCGTTGTATTCACAATGATAGGGTGGTAAAGGTATGACTTGGTGCCCATATTCGGCCGCGAGCTCATCGATAACGTACCGCTTTTTATGTGGTTTATTTACTTTTCGTAAATGTACCAACTCCGTCTTGAACATCTTCATGTTTGCATCTACGCCAGATCGTTGTAGCCATGAAGCGATTTCAGCTTACTCTCAGACTTTGCCGGTGGCTTATCGATTTGCATCGAGTGATATGGGGCGTTGTCCGTAATTATAACGGATGGTTCAGGAAGGCAACATAACATGGAAGAAAACCAGTAAGTGAAATTTTATCCCTTCATTTTTTCGTGATAGTCTCCTGTTTTTTTATGCGAAACCCAGCAAGGCATCTTTGAAGAACCCGTTCGCAGTGCCGGCGTGACAAATTATAAGCCTGGCTCTTTTTCCAGATGGATCTTTAGACGTAGACGCAGCGTAATTATCGGTCCAAGAACGGCTAACTGTATGATTGGCATTAAGCCATGTCTCATCCAATAAAACCACATTCTGCCAATATTTTATTTGTTTTGCTTGGACTAAAAAAGTATACCTTGCCATCACAATATCGTACCTTTCCATTAATATTTTGCGTTTATTAGCCTTCGTGTATCGAAATCCAATTTCATTTAAAACTGTTCCTAAAAAACTTTTTTTGCCGAAAAACAAGCCGGCTTCTTTCAGGGATTCTACTAACTTCCTCCTCGTTGGATATTCTTTGCGTAAATAATAACCGTAGACATTATCTTCGAATAGCATCGGAATCAAAACTATCAATGCTCACAATTTATTTTGATCGTTTTTTTTTCCTATTTGGAGTCTGAAGAACATTATCTTGCCATTGTCATTGCCAGTGTCACCATATTTTTCTTTACTTATCCTGTAGCCCTAGCCAAGATGCAAACGCTTCTAACGTTTTTCTTTTCTATCGCTCAAAAGGTATGGGATGACATTCTCGTGCGTTTCGATAAACCGCGTGGTCGACTGTCATCCCATACATTTTGAACGATAGAAAAAAAAACGTTAGGAGCGTTTGCATCTTGGCTAGGGCCCCTGATGACAGTTCGCTTTCTAATATCGAATGCATCAGCTACACGATCAAGCACTTGTGTCAATGGTAACAATGGCCCGCTATTTTGAGCCTCACGTTCAAAATAATTACGTAGCCGAAGAACGAACTCACGCGTTTGACTGTTTAAAACAGTATTTTTCGTATGTTTGGGTATAGTGACAAGATCCTCATCAGTAGACCTCGTTATCTCAAGGCAGGCATTACATCAAAATAGGGAAACATATGGGTAAATAGCACAGTTTGATATTAATTGTAAGTAAAATCATTGTTTTTTCAAAAATTACAATCACATATTACAAGAACATAAATACGATCATACAATCACATTTACTATTTAAGTTTTTAACTTTCATTTCAACCCTTTCACTTAAACATTCACACATAAAGTTATAGTTCTATCTAATAATATTTCGAGATCATTTCGATATTTATAGGTATAGACCTCCTTGGTCAAGGGTGACCCCGCTAACTAAGACTTATTTATTTGCTATGGAAATTCATAATGACAAAGTACATCAATACTCACAGTATGTGAATTTACGGTTCGCGTGATTTTGATTTGTTATAATGGAAAAATTAAAGACAACCTTGTCTATTTTGATTATTTGATAAAAATTTAGAGTAAGCTGTTTTGTTAATAGTGAAATTTACGAATGATTCCAAAAAAATATGACATAACCATCTTAATTAAAAAAGACACAATGAGTTTGAAAGCGGCAAATCATATCCAGAGCAGTTTCATTTCATCATCATCATCATCATATCAGCCGAAAGACGTCCACTGCTGGACATAGGCCTCCCCCAAGGCTCTCCACTTAGACCGGTCCTGTGCCTTCCGCATCCATCGCGATCCCGCCATCCTTACGAGGTCGTCGCTCCATCTTGTTGGAGGCCTACCAACAGCTCGTCTCCCGGTCCGTGGACGCCACTCGAGAACTTTCTGGCCCCATCGGCCATCAGTTCTGCGAGCAATGTGACCCGCCCACTGCCACTTAAGTTTCGCTATTCATCGGGCTATGTCGGTAACCTTAGTTCTACTGCGGATATCATCATTTCTGATTCTATCCCGCAGAGAAACCCCGAGCATAGCTCTCTCCATAGCCCTCTGAGTGACTCTGAGCTTTCTTATGGCAGTTTCATTTGGACCTAACAAAATGTATGATATCGTCGTCTGTTTGTTATCAGATTCCCAATTGTACCAACGTGAAAAGGGTAGGTTCATTTTATTGTTTTTCAAATGTGCCATTTCTCTCATACTGCTAATAAACTTAAAATAAGTATAAAATATTTCCAATTGGCCACATACTCCCCTATTTTGACACTTGTGACATTTCACTGCTCTGAGATAACGAGGTGTACCCATCAGAAGCGTAAACGGAGGTAAGACGAGGGCGAAGTGGAGACAGGGCACGAAGAGGATCTGAAGAGCTGCAGCGGTAATGAGATCTGGTTCCTGTGTAAGTGGAGGGGGAGGACGGCAGGTATGTGGAAACGCAGATAGCGGGATCACTGTTAGTTTGTGAGTAATAAGCAGACAGGCCAACTCGCCTTAACAGTTATGCCAACTTGACTCAAAGGGTTAGGCTAACTCGTAGTAATATCAGTTAGTTTACTTTCAATGTTTACTTCTTGAAGCTGTAGTAGGAATAACCGTGTATTTTAGATGTATGGGCTTTTATAGTCTCCAGGGCGACGATGCGAAATTTTCATAATCATTTGAATATGGAAACGTTTTATTGTGTGCCAATAGAGTTTGTGGATCAAACTCTCGAAATAAACTTTATGGCAAAAAAAAGATGACATGGTCAGAAATTTGAAATATTGAGTCAAAATGTACAATATGTGAAATTATTGATAAATGAGTGAATAAATAATCATAAAACCACTGTAATTCAGAACTAGAACGCGAGTTTGCCAGCGGCGGTAACGTGAAAGTGTAGTGACTTGATTGTCATACGTTATTGAACCAGTCAGCGGTCCTTTGTTATCAATGTTATCATCACGCGAATTGTTTTATTGAGATGTTTTTTGTTAGTTATAATTAAAACTATGAACCCTAGAGTGCGAGCAAATAAAAACAACCTCAATATGAAGCTAGTTACGAAATGCGTTTCGGTAAATTATAGCCCCAGCAGTATATCACTATTCCGGTACCTACAGCAATGAAGTTTGACATCTGTTTCTTTGTACTTGCTGTCAATATTTAGGGATCTTCATGAGCAAACAAACGTCAAAGGTGCCATCACTCGATGTTTCTACTTTAGCCAAATCAAGCCAAAATAAAGTAGGTAGTCTCACTTTGGCGTCAAATCAGTGTCAAAATTCTTTTTTGCAAACACTCTTTGATGTAAAGATCGGTAGTCATCGTGGAAATAGTTATGAACGCGAACGAACGTACGTAGGTGACGTAGGTCTTGAATAATGCACTGTTCATTTTTGGTTAAAACCGTGTCGTATAACTTTCGAAGACGGTGTTTAAGATTTGGCTTCCGTTGCTTTCGATAAGTTACCAAGTCGCGTCGATACGCTTCTTGGTCCTCTGAACCATTCCAACAGAAGTTCTGAACTTTTTAGGTCTTCCCAGTAGGTACTTTTTAATGGCATTTTAAACCGCAGAACGACTCACCTTCTCGATTTTTGCGAACTTTCTTATGGACATACTCTTTTCTCGTGAGTATTTGTCCATGATTCGTTTTTGTTGCTCGGGTGTTAGTTAGGCCTCTCATTTTTTAAAATCAAAAGTAATCCGAAAAAAACCTTATTAATTGAGTTTAATACCGTAGCATCTATGATATAATTTGACATTTATATTTAAAAAAAAAAAACAAACAAGAATGGCAGCCAGCTACAGTTGTCATTATACTTTTCGATACAGTCTTTAGGAGTAAAATCCGCAGCATTGCAGCATCGTGTTCACATGGGCAAGGGTGTACGACCAGCGACTGCAGGCGGCGGCCTTTTAGTCTGGACAAAAACTTGAAAAAGCTTCCGTTATGTGTCTGGAAGCAAAACATATATTTTTTTCTTCCTAATAATCCGACCTCGCTGAATCAATAAATGCCGGTTGCCAACCGTTCCCCTCCCCCCTTCACCCCTTTTACTCTTCCAAAGTGTTCCTTGCCGAGTTTTTTTTTTATTTTACAGAAACCTGTTTAAGATAGAAAGTTCTCTTTTTCAAATTCTGGTATAGTCTATTTTGACATTATGCATCGCTATGAACTGTCTAAGACTTTTACAGTCACACAAATGTGTGTGTGAACGGCGCTGAACGCGTTGAGATTGATAAAAATGTGCCATATGTGTCCCAGGCTTCTAAATTGGTAACGTTGCAAGTTTTTTAGCTATAAAATTAACCTACCTACGTAATATCAAGTTTGTGTCGAGATTTAAGCTCTTGCGGTAAAATCTTAAGTACAACTCCCCGTCGAGAAAAAAATGGTGCGTACAAACAGTACTAATTAGTAGGGATACTCACACTCGCTGCACTGTAGGATGATGCCTGTGACAGCCAGCCGTATTTCGTAATTTCAATCACTACTGACAAGCGATGTGTTGTGAAAATAGGCGATTATTTATTTAAATTCATGAACGGCGTCGCTTGTTAGGTTTGTACCAATGTCGTATTTATGTGACGTGAAAAAAAACAAGCGTAATACGCGTTTAAATGAGCTGTCACAGGCCTATACAGCGCAGCCAGTGTAGTTGTTAAAATTTTTAATGAAGAACCAGTTTTTCGTTTCTTTTGTGCTTACCATGGAGTAACTTTCGCGAGTTTATTTTTGAAAAATTCCGTATTGTTTAGAATATCTACTTGCACATAATATTGAAATTCCTTTACTAATTAAGTAGCTCCTACAGTCACATTATAAGTTGTAGCCGACCAAGTTCAGGTCATCGCACATTACAGCGCCCCGGCACCAGAGCAGCACCGCCCGGACCATGGCCTCGTTTCCTCCTCTTTCGACCTTTAAGTGGTATTGACTATGACGTCTTTGGTTGGCTATGACGTCGTGTCCTCTTTTTAAACCTGGCTTGTCAAAATTTACGGGTTCACTCCAAATTATGTATACAAGTTTTACACATTCATCATGTTCCACCTTCTGTCAAGAAAAAAAAAATTGTAGAAATTAATGCATAAAGCTATAGAATGTGTCTACCTTACTGGCTAACTAACTAGTAAGTTACTATGTATACTAATGTATAAAGTCGTTTTTATTTACGTATAGTCTTAATGCATGCTTATGCGATTTTGATGACAACACTAATAATTTACCAACAAGTCGTTTTAGAGTTGTTGGTATTTCTGTAGCTCTGCCTACCCCACTCTGGGAATAAAGGCGTGATATTATGTATGTATGTATGTACTAATAATTTCTACCATTAAACTGCTCTCAAGATGAAGACGGAAGGGGCCATAGGAACTCCTCAGTACAAGTTAGAGTGCGCGGCGTAGGTGCAGTTGATTCTGTTTACTTATGCAGCGTCATCCTAATTATCCTACCAATTCTACTCTTACTATTTTTTTTTAATAATCTATCCGCCCTTACTAATATTATAAATGCTAAAGTAACTCTGCTTGTCTGTTACGCTTTCACGCCTAAACCGTTAAATCGATTTCGATGAGATTTGGTATGGAGGTAGATAAATTAAATCCCGACCAAGGACATAGGGTTTTTACCCGCGATTAACGACTTCGACGCGGACGGAGTCGCAGGCAACTGCTGGTATAATTATCATTGTAAAAGCACGTTTTTGTTCGAATCACGCGTGAACAGTAAAACATCGTCGAATTATTGGAATACCGTTAAATATTCCAACCTCGACATGAACATCAGCTGTATTTACTTTGGTTAATTAATGAATTACACGTAACAGAAAATGATTAAAATAAACAAATGATTCAATAACGCGTGGGTGATATTTTTTCATCACAGATTTCTTTAATTTGTCTTAAAGTGAAACTTTCTTCATACAGGGTTATACGGAACCATTCATGTGCGAGTGACACTCGCACTTGTCTGTTTTACAAGCTTTTATTTAACTTGCTTAGGGCCTGTTGTTTGATCAGTAGTTAAATTAACTAATTATTTAAAAACGTAACTAATGGTTAAAACTAAACGAAATATGTAAACTGGCGGCGGCTGTAGCTGTGTGTAATCTGCCGGGTTAGAATAGTGCCACTCCATGTCTTCCAGTGGATGTCGTAAGAGGCGACTACGTCTCAAGAGGGAATAAAGGCTTGTAGTACTGTTAGGCGATGGGTTTGCTACCTGTCACTAATACACTGGTAAATACTTGTGCAAAATTTTGTTACAGAATCATCAAATTAAGTCTTTTTGGAGTTGTTGGTATTTCTGTAGCTCTGCCTACCCCACTCTGGGAATGAAGGCGTGATGTTATGTGTATGTGTGTGTCATTATAAGACCTGTTTCACAATCGACAAGTAGATTTATCTTTCAACTAACGACAGCCCTCATTTTGTCTATTTTCAAGTGTAAGAAAGGGAAAGGGCTAAGTACATTTATTTGTCAGATATTCATTACTTGTCGATTAAAAAACACGTGGTACCTAAGTCAATCTGAGATTAGGATCTAAATATCACAGTATTATGAAATTCAGTTATTTGGAACCTACTCATTGACTTGACATTTTGAGACGGACATTTTGCCGTTGAGATGATCTGGATTCAAATAATTCTATGATTCATTGAATGAGTAAATATGGTTTAAAGATTACGAAATTCAGTCGTCGTGACACCAACTCAAATGTCATATTGGTCGGTTTCATTAGTTTCATTACGTGTTAGTATCGTGTCAGGGTCATTATTTATAATTAGCAGTGAATTAGTATCTCAAATGTTTTAATAAAAGACTGCACAGATTGTCTTCCACGCATGATATAAAGGCTTCGACACACTGAATGCGTGTCAGGAGTAACGCAGATTAAACGCGAACCCGCGCGTGGTTGTTTATACATAGAACGCATTGTTCTCGGCACACTAAAAAAAAGACGCTGGCCTACATTTTAATTTAACTGATCACTGTTTGAAATCTCCGAAAGTTCCCTGTGAAAATAAAGAACCTTTACTTTCACTTGCTCGTTTTCACTGAAACCATGAAACCATGAAGTAAGAGGGTTGGTACGATTTGTTTACTTGAAAGAATAAAAACAATAAACTAGTATTTCTCAGCGAATGACAAATTTGTATCAATAATAATTTAGCTATCAACCTGTACACTCGTACGTTTGCTTGACAATTTATGAGGGAACTAATGAGGTAGGTTTGGGGCGGGCTACTACTATTTAACTTGACAGTACAGGCGTCCAAATCGTAAGCAATACGATTGAAATAGAGGGAAAAACCAACTAAAATAGAACCCTTGCTAGTTTTTTGTTCTTAAATTTGCTGACAATATCAGTCAAGTTTCGTTTCTTGCTGGAATCATCTTAAGCTATGATATTCCATGACTACACAAACATAACAACGTAACATTTAAAGATAGGCATAAAATAATAATAAACCACGACGCCTTTTATGCGTCCGCTCAAAGTTACTAGTCCCTTTAACGCACGTAACTTCAGAGCCCTTAGTGTAAGTGGCTAATTCATAAAAACGTCTCAAATACGTTTGCGTTGCTCGTATAAATATCATGGACGAAACGTGTTCGAGACGGTTTGTCGCGTGAACAGCATCTTAGTACACTTAAGGCTCTGGTGTCAATCGAGATGAACTTTACAACGAGCGAGATGTTACAAAAACAAAATGTGTAGTTGATATTTTATCTTGAATGAGAATCACATCAAGTGGCTCGTAAATCGGTGAGCTGGATGGAGTATGAGTGTGTTATGTATTACGTAGTAAGCAAATGAAAAACCGTCCGAGTGCGAGTAGGACTCGCGCACGAAGGGTTCCGTACCATGATCACAACATAACACACTTTATTACCTTTTTTAGTTTCACTGTCTGTGGTTACAGACAAATCTTGCAAAAACGGCAAAAACTCACGTTTGTTGTAAAAAAATATTTTATTTTGTTTTTGTATTTACATCTGTAAAAATTTCAACCGTCTGGCTATCACGGATCATGAGATACAGCCTTGTGACAAAGAGACTGACAGACAGACAGACAGATGGACAGTGAGGTCTTAGCAATTGGGTCTTGTTTTTACCTTTCGGGTACGGAACCATAGAAAAAGCCATTTTGCCCGATCGAGCGTAATGAGCTAATGAGATGAAAAGCCCGTGGGTAGACTTTGCCTGCAGTTACATTACAAAACATATTTAAGTATACAGAGTAAATTACTTTCATGGTACTTTACTTGTCATGCAACTGTGTCGTGCATTTGTAAAATATTTACTGCCCTTTTTTACACTGTTTGGGTTACTTGGTCTTAATTAGTTTTTTAAAAACACAGTTAAGTATTTTGTTTCTTAAGTTCGTGGTTTATTAGCCGAATAAATGATCCTATTGCTGTTTATTTATTTCGTCAAGAGCTGGAGTAATGAGTAGGTAATCGGTTTAGCGCTTGGGAAAATGGCCACATATTTTATGTCATGGAGAAGCTTTTTGAAAAGCTAGTGAAGTCCTGCGCATTTACGTGTAAATTTATCCTAACGCAAGACCCCTGGCAAACCCCCGCATCATAACCAGAGCGTATCAAAACTGCGGTCTGAGGAATAAGTTAATGTTACTTTGTCTCAATTTTATTGTGATGCAAAATTTATTTCTTTAAACCGAATGTCGTTTAATTTAATCGAGTTTTAAAAAATGAGTTTATTAAGGCTGTACGAGTATGTATAAGATTCTAAAATGGTCTAGTAAAGAATCAAAAGTGGCAAATCATTTTTCAAAATGACTTACCTACCTGGGAATGTAATTTCTTTTCTCATCCCGCCATTGAGATATTCTCCGAACATAAGAGATAGATAAGAGTTATTTGTGCAAGAGAGCAAAGTTGGTTTTTAACACAGTTGCTCAAAAAGTGGTACTTTTTGTAGCTGTATATCGTGCGGAAAGTGGGATATTACGCACTAGTGCGTTAAAGTTTTCTATTTTTTTTAAATATAATTTTGTTTCAACTTCCAAGCCGTGCATCTAACCAAAGAGTTTGCATGATCAACCACTTTTTGATTTCGTCATTTAGCTTTGAGACTATACATAGGTAATATAATTTAAAATATTAAAATGAAATACATACATACATAAAATGTATGTAGGTAATATTAAAAAAAAAACAGCTCTCATCAAGATGGCTGAATCTGAATTAGTATTACGAATGATTAGATAGTTGCGTATTAAGGTGAATTCACATTACACCATGCAGAAACCGGGCACAGCCCAGTACGGCGTAATGTGAATCCACCTTTATGCATTACCGCTGGTTAATAGAGAATTATACTTTTTATTTTTTAAATATAGGTAATTAATTAAATTACTGTGACTTTTTTTTTGGCTGAATGGTCACAACCGTTGCCATTTCATAAAGTCTGTGTCAATTAAAAGTAAAATTGTCTCTTGTAATAGTTTTATTTACTGATTTATTTTGTTTCATTGATATTTTTTCGCAAATGTATTAAAAAACGTCGTTTGATACACGTGCGGAACTGTCATTTTAACTCGTCCCGAGTCTTGTCCCTCGCTTGCGGCTCGGGCCAAGATACTTCGGGACTCGTGTAAAATGACATACTTTCCGCACTTGTATCAAAATGTACTATTTTGCTGCAAAACAAAGATTCTGTTGCACATACTACTTTTCACCGCAGCAGCGGGAAAATATTACCTTAAGGTAAAAAAGACCACATGGTGAACATTAAACGCCATCACCCCGCCGCCCGCATGGTGCCACACCACGACCACCTTTACACATTGTGAAAATTAATTAAAATGTTACTTTTCACTTCTTATGCTTTTAAAGTCCTTCTCTATGCTGGGTATAGACTGCATAAAATAACATTTTATTTGACAACCAAGCCCTACTACAGCCAGACAGACAGACGAGGTGACTGCTCTAAGTAAACTTGTTATTAAAAGCAAGCATTATTTACAGAAACATTAGAAAATCAACGTATGACTTGGCAGCACTCCGTTGAACCTAAGTTAAAAATCTCATGCACAACATTTAACAAAAAAAAGAAAGAAACAGTGGCGGGAAACAGGTTTTTGTCTCGTTTGGGCCTATTAATTAGTTGTTTTCTTTGCAAAATTTGTTGTGTTACGGAATTTAATTAAAATGTCGTCAAGTGAAGAGGAAATAATGCTCACACCTAATGGACTAATGGAAAAAATGCAACAATCTTTGCTGCCTTAATTCCAAGAAAAAGTTCGCCTGCTGGCTCGGATGGATAGGTACCATAAGTCTTGGATAAAATGGTTGGTTTTATGCCCTTCTTGTACAATCTCCTATAATTGTCTCACGCTCGCTCACGCTCGTAGCAAAATCGACTTTTGCTCTCTGTCTTTAAACAGCAAAACCACCCTTTTTGAGGTGCTGTGATGAAAAAAAAAATCAAACACGCGTCGCGCCACCACTTCGAGATACGAGTACCAAAAAGAAACGGTAACGTTAGCAGTTTGGATGCGCTCCTCCCACGATTACAGACTGGTAGGTTTTAGTAGACTGAAAATAAAATTACATACATACATACATAACATCACGCCTTCATTCACAGAGTGGGGTAGGCAGAGCTACAGAAATACCAACTCTAAAAAGACATGTTAATAATTTTGTAACCACATTTTGCAAAAGTAGGCTGAGATGTTTACTAGTGTATTAGTGACAGGTTGCAAGCCCATTGCCTAACAATACTAGAAGCCCTTATTCCCTTAGTCGCCTCTTACGACATCCACGGGAAGACATGGAGTGGCACTATTCTAACCCGGTGAACACACCGAAAAATAAAATTAACCTGGTAGAATAGAGGCCAACTTGTTTGCTTGAATCACAGCAGTAGAAATGACCTCAGATAATCGGCAGCATTGGAGCTACTTGTGTACTTACCCAAAAGTAGAAGAAGAGTGCCAACCTCTCGTACAGTCAAGGACTTTAATGCCGTTATGCCACTATAATTATTTTACCTTGTTCTTTCATGTGGTTTGACGCTGTCATTATGACAGGGTTCCATATTGGCATAACAATTAACGTCCTTGACTGTACCTACTTAATAACAGTCTCACAAATACAGTCACCTAATAAAATAAAGCAGCATACTTGAGCCTTGTCATGCTTGTCGTAGGCATTTGACGTTGAGCTAGAAACTTATTATGAAAAGGCTCCAAAGTGCTCAAGATTTTCGCTGTGGTAGCTGGCCTTATAAGTAGCTGCACACTTTAGTACCTTGTCGGTTTAAGACCTTCATAATATCAGTGCAGTAGTTTAAACATGACGTTAAAGTGACAAAGCACCAAGAGTGTAAAGCTACTTAAATGGCTAACCGTAGGTACTGTAATTTGAAGTAGAAAATAAATAAATCAGTACACAGTTAGCTACGGACCCGAAAAAGGGTCAAACTCAACAGCAAAGACAAGTTTCGGGAAAACAAATTGTTTGCCGCCATGTAATTAATGATTATTCTAAAATTTTATTAGACCGCCGCTTGCCACAAGATGCTACATGGTAAGAGCAGAGGAAAGACTGGTATGTTCGATATGTGCATTATTTACACCACACTAGATAGGCGACCTATTAAAAATGCATCCACATGCAGCACCGTACACACATTGGAGGGGCGTAGCTGTTATACCTATCTTAAAACGGTTTTTATGTCTAACCGTCGACCGAGCGAGCGATAATTAAGGCCATAGATTGGTACCTACTTATTCTTTTTTAAGTTAAAAATCAATTCAAAATCAGTATTGATCGGTTCCATGAGTACCTAGAGGCTGTTATCTTAAACTGTGGTAAGTTTTATTGGCCAGGTGAATAATGTAACGTAACTGATTAATGAAACGCTTCGTACCTAAGTTTTTGCAATAATATCCTTTTAATGTTTAAGAATTGACAACACGGCGCGGCTCGGCTTTGTTAAATCATTTTTAACTAGGTAAGCAGGTACTTAGCGGATGCGCCCGGACGCCCTCTCACCTTTGAAATTTGGCGATAGATTGTAAACTTGTTTGTTTTTCATTTTTACTTTAAGTAAGTAGGTACTTAGTTAGTTACAATCGAGCGCGTCGACCCGCCGGTGGTGCAAAATCGAATGTTTGCATAATTCGGGAATACACTGACATGGTGCGAATTCAAATGAGTGTGGTGATAGTTAACTAAGAGCTTTAAACTACGTATCGGAAAAGATTCCCGAACCGGCGACTACCTGCCTTCACGAGCGACAATTTTAGGTGCTTACCTACCTACCAATGTGCAGCGTACATAATCAACATTGGTGAATTTAAACGTTCAAGTTTATGCAAATCGAGAGTGTGCAATAAACAATGTTAGTGAGCTTAAGACAACTGATAATATCAGCATTCGATTACTGTGCACTGTGCGAAGTGATGAGTATGTTTGTTTTGTCGCAAATGTGAGACAATTTGTACGGGCGTGCTTTGCTGTGCCATTAAAACAGAGGAGGAACTTCGAACACTCAAGGTACCTAATTTAAAACATAAGAAGCTTCATCGGTGTGATTAGGTTGATTTTACAATCGTTTACATAACTTTAAGAGTTTTTTTTTTAAATAAGTAGTTTAGAATCGTTTGTGCTATTCTATTACACTGTAATCGGTGTTTTTGACGGTCCTAAGCCCGATAAGTAGGTATGTACCTAACTGCCACTATCTTTATCTAAGTGGAAACAACGCTTGTTTATTTGAATTTACAAATTATGCGTTAAGGACTTTAATTGTTAGACACTATGGAACCCTGTCATAAAGACGGCGTTAATAGTTAATTTTAGCTTTCTTTAATCTGGTTAACGCCGTCATTATGACTGGGTTCCATAGTGGCATACCAATTAAAGTCCTTGACTGTACCTCGCCATAATCCACCGGTAACCGAATAAATGAAGTAAGCAGGTGAATAGGTGTGACAAAAATACCTACCTGCCTGGAATGTTATTATTTAAAACCAATCACTTTTCAATTCGTTATCGAACTAATAACAGGTAAACTAAACTTACCTACTGCCGAACCTTGTGCTTCGGCCGCACGCACTGTTGCGAAAAATGTTATAAATGCTTCGACTGGACTAGGTAGGTTGGTAGGTATTTACTTTCGGGCGGCGCGGCGGTTAATAGCTCTGCAATTAATTACCTACTTAATTAAATTCCTACTAATATTCAAACCGCCGATAGATTTAAACTTTGAATCTGAACTTGGTACCTACCTAGTCTTATTTTTCGCGAGGCTGTGCGTGTGCGTAGGCACCTACCTGTAGGTGTGCGCAATGCGTTTTTGTTTTCTTACTGATTTCCTTCGCTGAGTGTTTGTTTATGAGTCTGTTCTTTCGTGTGTTATTGTGCGTGTGCTAGTGTTTCTGTCTTGTGATTTGTGCCAACTCGTTGGATAAACTTTGATGAACTTTATGAGTAACCTACAATAAAAACGTGTTTTTATGAATTAATTTAATTATTCAACTGTTTATTCTACGCATGAACAATACTTAAATAACACTGGCCAGCAGCTTAAATAAGTAAATTACCTACCTAACTACCCACTTGTTTACCATTACAGTCAAAAATAATGCACCTACCTACCTACCTTACTACTACCAAATAAAATGTAAAGAAGTTGACGGACGGTAATCCATCATTAAATTAAATTAGGTAGGTAGGTACGGTATTTAACGTTATTAGATTTGAGAGAGATTGTTTGCTAATAACGCTAAACTTTAGACAAAAGGAGTTTGGATGATGGTTAGTTGCTGCCACGTAAGTTTGTAAACATCAATTTCTTTTATTTATTTTAGTTAGGTACCTAGGTACCTAGAACTTTGCTTATAAGGTCATCATAACATACACCTAGGTAACTGTAAAGTTTAACACTAAATACAGTAGGTAGGTGCCTTCATAACCCATAACCACGAGCATGTTAAACACTCAATGCCGATACCTCTTATCATCAGGTACTTAAAAAAAATAAGAAGTAGATAGGTAGGCAAGTTAATTAATTTTAAAAAACCTTGTTACCATTGATGTCGTTTAATAAGTAGACACTGAAGGCAGTAGGTAATTGTTGATTATTTTAAACAGGGAGAGATTATTTCTACGTTATGTAGGGAATCACGCGCGCGGACACGTGACCGCGGGTGAATGAACCGACCGACGCCGGCGGCGATCGACGAGTGAGGCGGCCGGCGCGGCCGCGCCCGCTCCCATTGATAAACGTACTATAACTACCTATCGCGTTGCTTTTGCGTACTAGAAGTGACGGTTTCATTGCGCGCTGAGTTTTGTTTGAAAAAGTCAAAATTTAACCTTACGTTTCCGCAAAAAAATTCCAACGGATTTCAGTTCAGTATAATGGTCTGAAACCACAGTTTCAGTTTTCGTTGGACCGTCCCTTACACCCTGTATATGT
>CASGFW010000070.1:0-45254 GCA_949316455.1 Acleris holmiana | reverse complement strand
TATAATCCGAAATAAAATTGTACTCCGTCTGTAACGGTAATAGAAAGCAAACAAAAAACTAGAATAAAATGGTATTAATGTATTACATTACATGACAATCTGTTAAAAATCGATGAACATAATCACTAAGTAGTCTTACGATAGCCTCAATTGTTCGACATTTACACGAAAAAAGTGGTAATCAGTTAGAACAGAAAGCTATTTAAGGTAAACTTACCGTAATATACATTTTGGCTTATTACAATCAAACGAAACTCATATTAAATACATTAAAATACATACATAAAACATTCAAAAATCACAATGCTTTTTATATACGACATGTTGGTTAACTCTTTATAGCACCCAAGATATGGAACAAAATTGGTTTTTATATTTTCCTGTAAAATTAACTTTTTCCTATTACGATTTTATTCTCCGGGGACGACGAAATATACCTTCTGAAAAGGATTGGTTTATTAAGTTAGTGTAGGGGACGGTTAGAATTTTAGCACATGTTTTTAATAAAATAGGAGGGATTTCGTCAATGCCAAAAGATGTTTTGTTTTTAAGATTTTTTATTATCTTATGTATCTCATCGGGTCCTACTGGGCTTAGAAAAAATGTTTTATTAACTTGATTAGTTGGGAGTATCTTGTTTATTTGATTTGAGTTTAAATTTGAATTTCCTATAGAAGAAAAGAAAATATTAAACAAGTTAGCTACTTGTTTTGGGTCATTTATTATCAATCAGAGAGTTTTGACTCCAATATTATTATTATTTTTTAATGTGTTTTTTTTCGTTTCTTTATTAATTAATTATTTGCCACATAGATTTAACTTTGTTGTGAGAATTTTCATATGTTCTTTTATTACATAGTCTTTTTGAGTGATAAATTGCTTTTTTTAGTACTTTGGAGTATTGTTTGTAATGGTTGCGTAAAATTTTATTATTTGTCTGGCATCGAGAGGTGAAAACAATAAACTTTTATTGTCGTTTCTTTATTTACAGGTAAGATTGTGTTAGTCTTGTAAGGATTATATGAGTGTGTAACCTACTCGATAAATAAAATTGCATTATTTATTTACAGAGAAACAAATAGAAGTTTTATTCTGTCTCTTGCAAATTGAATTGCAACTAGTGTCTTATAAAACGACAATACTTGTTTATAATGGCACAAAAATTGCAGTTTGCATTTAAACTGGAGGCATCACAAACTGACATTAAGACGAGTGTGATTGCCTTAACCTCAATTACAACAGAAGATGGCAAAAAGTATACACTGTCTGAAACTGATAGATACGCGAGTCGTCACATAGCCCTAACTAAAACAGAAACCTACAAAAGAGTGAGAAGAAGTTTAAATCAAAGAGGTCAAGAAAGAACAATATGGATTACATGTACAGAAGAAATGATTCAAGCCTATTTTGATGAAGATAATAATTTAATGTTTAACGACCTATATTTAAAAGAAGAATTAAAAAAAACAGATATAGTAGAATCCACACAGAAAAACAAGGGTCAACTAAATTTGAAAAATATATCAGAAAGATTCATGATTGAGAAATTTGTATGTAAATTCTCAAATGCAAAACAATGGATAGAAATATTCGAGAATGAATGTAAACGATTTGAAATAGAGGAAGATACGACAAAGATAGAAATATTAAGATTATTTTTGGACAAAACATGTGCAGATTGGCACTCGGCAACATTGAAGACTTTGAAAATCGAGGCTGGATGGTCCGAGTGGAAAAATAAATTTGTGGACACATTTGCTGATAAAGGATGGAGTTCGGGAATGTATGCCATATTTTACAAATATAAAGAAGGATCACTGATGGAATACGCCATAAGAAAAGAAAAGTTATTATTAGATATGGATGAAAATATTGGCGGGAAAAGTCTGGTCACACTTATAGCAGCCGGCTTACCTGAATTTATTAGAAACAGAATTGATCCTGAAAAGTGTGAAACCTCAACAAGATTGCTTCATGAAATAAGTAAATGTGAAAGTTTGGTACATAATAAAAACTTCATAAAAAAAAGGGAAGAAAAAGATGACAACAAGAAATACAGTTTAGGGAAAAAGCCATGCAAAACCTGTCAGAATTTAAATAAGGGTACTCGATACCACCCAGAACAGTCTTGTTGGTTTAAAAAAGAAGGGACAGATAACAAAAGGATTGGAAGTAATTCGGTTATAGAAGTGAATCTAAGTGAAGAGACAAAAAACGAGTAATCACACCATTGATAAAAATAAATATGTTATTAGAAGACAAAATTCAAATAAATGGAACACATGATTCAGGCTCACAAGTATCTCTGATAAACAAAAGATTAGTTAGAATACAGAATGATTCTGAGGATACAAATAGAATATTATTAAGAACGGTCAATGGTGTGACATACACAAAAGGTTTAATAAGAATAAAAGTAAAGATTTTTGATATAGAAGAATATGCTGATGTTTTTATTGTAGACAAACTGGATTTTGAAGATTTCATTATAGGACTAGATATGATAAAAAAAATTAAATTAGCTCAAAATGAAGATTTAAAAATTGTACAAAATACAAAGAGGGAGATAAATACTATGAATGCATTTGAAGAGATAGAGGAAATCCAAGTCAATTTTAATGAGCATGTGAGTAAAAATGACTTCATAACAAATCTACATCACTTGGACAATATCAAAAAGACTCGAATACACAATTTAATAGAGAATTATAATACTGTATTTGCCAAAGACAAATATGATGTAGGTACAGTAACAGATTATGAAGCCCGGATAGACTTACTGGTGGATAAGTACTGTAGCAAAAGACCATATCGTTGCACATTGGAAGATAAAATAGAAATAGAAAAACAGGTGGGTAATTTACTAAAAAATAACTTGATTGAGGAATCATACAGCCCATTTGCAGCACCAGTTACCTTGGCATTTAAAAGAGACGAAAATACGAAATCAAGACTCTGTATTGATTTTCGTGAACTAAACAAGATAGTCATACCACAAGCACAACCATTTCCATTGATAAGCGACTTGATTGTTAAAGCAAGAAACTGTAAATATTTTACCACACTGGACATAAATTCCGCGTTTTGGTCCATACCACTATGTATTGAGGACAGACAAAAGACAGGATTTGTCACACAGGATGCACATTATCAATGGACTTGCCTACCATTTGGATTGAAAACATCACCTGCCATTTTCCAGAGAATTTTATCAAATATATTAAGAAATAATAACTTGAAAGACTTCACAGAAAATTACATTGATGATATCTTAATATTTTCACAATCGTTTGAAGAACATATAGATCACATAGAAAAAGTACTTAAAGCAATAATAAAAGAAGGATTCAGATTAAAATTTAAAAAATGCACATTTGCAGCAACGTCAGTGAAATACCTAGGACATATAATAGGAAATAATACGGTAAAACCACTTAGAGATAACATTATTTCAATAAAGAATTTTCCAACACCCAAAGCCCAAAAGAATATTAGACAGTTTCTGGGAAAGATTAACTTTTACCACGAATACATACCAAATAGTTCGATATTATTGGATCCACTACATAGATTATTGAGAAAAAATGCCCAGTTTATATGGTCAGAAGAATGTGAAAAATCTTTCTCTAATATAAAAAATATACTATGCTCACAACCGGTACTGGAAATATTTGATAAAGACCTGCCTATTACAATTTACACGGATGCCTCGTTGAATGGTATAGGTGCAATATTGAAACAGATTCAAAAAAATGGTAAAGAAAAACCAGTTGGCTATTTTTCAAAAAAACTCAATGATATACAAAAAAGAAAGAAGGCAATATACCTTGAATGCTTAGCAATAAAGGAAGCTATCAAATACTGGCAATATTGGCTGATAGGAAGAAAATTCACCGTTTTTTCGGATCACAAACCACTAGAAAACCTCAACATAAAGGCTAGAACAGATGATGAACTTGGTGAATTAACTTTTTATTTGTCACAATATGACTTCAACATCAAATATATTCCGGGGAAAAATAATACGGAAGCAGACAGTCTCAGTAGAAACCCAGTATTGGAAGATAATGATAATGATGAAGAAATTTTAAAAACGGTGAATCTGATAACAATAGATGATATTAAGGCAGATCAGCAGAAAAACGAGAAAATAAAGGAAAAGAAAACCAAATTAATCGAAAAAAATGGGATACTATACAAAAAACATCGAAATAGAGAAAAAGTTATATTATCTGAAGAAGCAAGTGTGAAATTAATAAAGGAAATACACACCGAATGGTGCCATTTAGGGATCAACCAAATGAAAAATAAAATCAGTCCTTATTATACAGCAAAGAATTTAACGAGAAACATTAAAAAAATATGCAACAATTGTGAAACCTGTATAAAAAATAAATCGAGAGGCCAGGATAAATACGGATTAATGTCACATCTGGGACCAGCCGCAAAACCATTTCAGATAATGTCGATAGATACCATCGGTGGCTTTGGAGGACAAAGATCAACAAAGAGATACCTACACTTGTTAGTTGATCATTTTACAAGATTTGCGTTCATTCTGACATCAAAAACGCAAAATGCTGCAGATTTCATCAAATTGGTAAAAAAAGTTCTGGAGACGGAAAACATTGAGATATTACTAGCAGATCAGTATCCAGGATTAAATTCAAAAGAATTCAAAGAATTTTTGACAGATAATGATGTAAAACTAATATTTACTGCGGTTGATACTCCATTTTCAAACGGACTCAACGAAAGATTGAACCAAACACTGATTAACAAAATGAGGTGCAAAATAAATCAAAAAAATGAGAAGAAATCCTGGACGTCAATTGCAAGAGAATGCATAGATAAGTATAATGAAACCGAGCACACAGTGACAGGCTTTGCACCAGTATATCTATTAGAAGGAAAAGTCACCAGCATCTTGCCACTAGAACTACGACAACCATTAGATACAGAAACATGGATAAAAAATAGACAACAAGCACTAGAAAGATCAATTAGATCACATGCATATAATAAGAAATTATTTGATAAAGGCAGAAGACAATGTGAATTCAACATAGGAGAACTGGTATATGTTGAAAACGGAAACAAATTAAATAGGAAAAAAATGGACACCTTAAGAATCGGCCCATTTGAAATAACAGACAAAATATCGAATACAATATACAAAATAAACACAGGCAGATCAAAAAAGAATACAAGCTTATACCATATAACAAAACTTATTCGAATGGGAGGTGGAATAAATGATGGATAACGCTGAATAATATGTGCGGCTACGATGAGAATTACTGGAGCAATTCTCACCCCGGAGGAGGGAGATGTAAAGAGAATGATCTCTTTAATTTGAATATGCGCGCGCACTGCTAGTTCGTGAGTGAGCCGCGTCGTGTCGCGTCAAGCAAGCTGTCATTGTCAAAAGGTCAAAGACAAATATGCTGAGATCATTGAATTATATTTTAATCTTGTTTGTTAATTAATTTCGTACTAAGTTAAGCTATATGCATCGAGAGGTGATAACAATAAACTTTTATTGTCGTTTCTTTATTTACAGGTAAGATTGTGTTAGTCTTGTAAGGATTATATGAGTGTGTAACCTACTCGATAAATAAAATTGCATTCTTTATTTACAGAGAAACAAATAGAAGTTTTATTCTGTCTCTTGCAAATTGAATTGCAACTAGTGTCTTATATAAATATTGTCTACAGACCTTGATCTGAAGAAAACCTTCCTTCCTGGACGATCAACTTAATGTGGTCCGCGGTTCACAGACTGGCGGAGCGGTCCCAAGACACTGCGTCGCAAGCCACAGGATCCTCGGTCAGCTCACAGCAGCTTGTCAAGGTCTACCAAAATCTTCGTGCCTATGGCACGCCTACCCCAAAGGTGGGTTTAACCAGTTAAATCCTACTTCCCTACTTGTATGACTTTACTGAATGGTCTTAATCAAAGATTTATTACTTACAGATTTAAAGAGAGTACCTGCCAAACACTAATCACTTAAGAAACTACTTCAAAGCTTCCAGTACCTAAATATGGTTGGACCCAGAATCGGAATAAACAAAACGTATTTCAAAATAAATTTGTCCAACTATATTGGCGAATCGGAAGCTAACTTCTACTGAGAATATCTAAAGTTCGGAAACTACAAAATTTGGAAATAGCTACTTAAAGAATACTGAAATTAAACAACAACAACTAGAAGAACAAGTACAAGAAGACAAAAAAAGAAACAAACAAGAACCCAGTCCAGCGGAGAACTTCCAGAAAAAGCCCTGGTAATCTCGACGCTGTGAAATTCCCTCCTCTCCACGTGTGAGAACAAACAAAGTTTCTTTCTCCGAAATATGACTGAAAATATGTGCTATATCTCCACAGCAGGTGCTTGGTTATATTATTGAGGCTGACTCTCTCAATGTTATCTGGTTAAAATCTGATTTCGTAATCAGCCATGATCCTGATCAATGCCAGACAAAACAGAATGCAGCTAAAATGCATAGAACCAAAATGCTAGACAAAATTAGTAGGTATAGATAATTACCTAATTAATAGATTACTTATATTAAATTTACTTTTGGCTCAAATGTGTTTGTTTAATGTTGGTTTGTGTATTTATTATTAAAAGAAATCTTTAAATTGTTTTGTTTATTTATTAACTTGCTATCTACTATTTCCTAATTTTGTTGAATAATTTCTGTTATCTAGTATCGCCCTAATTCAAAGGTAACGCGGCAATACCAACATAATAAAACAAAGGTGTGTCATTTATAGTATAAATCAAAAAAAACAACGGTAATGCCAATATCACCAAAAAATATTTCCCCAGTCTTTAGGTTCTGTTTCACGCAAGAAATGCTGCGTTACAATACCCCCCTTCCCAATGAAAGGTTTAACGTAGGTAAACCGATCGCTGCCCTCAGCGACCTTCATACCATACAACATCCCCTAAAGACTGAAGAAACCCCGAAAAAACTTCCAAAACATTAAACGAAACCTATATTATTGTAACAAGCCAAGTTACCATCAAAACCAACTAAAACCTAACAAACCAAAACAACCATCCTATTAGCTTCTACAACACAACAGCATTGATGTTATGTTGTAGAGACTAATTTCCAACAGCCAGGACCGATGATCAGCATACTACAATATATTTCCCTTCTTGTCCGGGCGAAACCTATTAAGTAGTCTGAGACTACTGTCTGAAACTCTACACAATCGGAATACCGAAAACTATCCTAAAACCTTACCCTTACCAAAATATCAAAAATATTACTCAGATTTAATACAAGCTATATCTGAGTAATTCAAAATCCAAAACGTCTCAGCGCGCGTCTGAGGAGACAAAATAATATCCCGAGCGTACGTCCCGGAATAACTAAAAGTACCGAAATACACCACATCGCATCCACACATGTACCGAAACCAGTCAGTGTTGAATGCGAAAACAGAAAACATAACGTAATAATGATAAGGTAATACTTCCTATCACGGTAAACTTAACAACATATTAAAGACTGAATACTCAAGGTGTTATAGAGTTAAGATTGAGCCGCCCTAAATATTGTACTAACATTCTTATCTTTCATACATCTCGCTTTTAAACTGGTAGTGATACAGTAATAACTGTTCATCACGCCTTACAGTTTGTGATTAAATATTTATTGTAATATTTAACACTAAATGCTAACTCCAATCTTATTAACGTACAGAATCTCTGTTAAACTTTCAAATCCTTTATGTGCCAAGAACCTATCGGATGTCCATCCATCCGCTCTAACTCGTAAACTAAAGGCGATAATACTGTCTTAACTCTCTACGTTTCTCGTACTTAGGCGCGAGCTTGGCCATTTTAAATTTCAAAGCATCGCTTTGTACATAGCAACGTTTCCAGACAGTATCACCTACTGAAAATTTAGCTGAACGTCGTCTTAAATTATAATGCCTAGCATTATTTGCATGTGCTTTTAGAAGTTGGGCACGTACTTGTCCGAAAATACCCTTTAAAGTACCAAATTCACCGGCATATTCTTCACGGGGAATGGCTGCGCTATACTCCTCGTCTGAGTCCTTGTAGAACAAACCATTTATGACTGGCTCCCGTGCGTGTACTAAGAAGAAAGGAGAGAACCCAGTGGACTCGTTCACTGCACTGTTCAAAGCGAACCGTATCCGGTGCAGTTGTTCGTCCCAAGAACGGTGGTTCTTCTCTACGTACGACGCTACAGCAGTCATAACTGTCTTGTTGTACCGCTCTACTAAATTTACCTGGGGTGTATAGCGAGGCCCATAATGAATTTTCGGAACGTTGTAACGCTTCAAAAGAAGCTTAAACTCTGATCCCACGAATTTGATAATGGTGTGCACGGTGAATTGCACACCATTATCTGCAATCACGGTTTCAGGCACACCATGTGCTAAAATAACGTCGTTCTCGAAATGTTTAGCCACCAAAGCGCTAGTTGCCCGACGAAGCGGAAATAGTAACGTGAACTTCGAAAAGCAACATGTCACCACAAACAAAAATGTGAAAACTGAACGAGAGCGAGGAAGAGGACCCACTAAATCTATAGAGACCACCTGAAACGGTCTGTGACACACTTTTGGCTGACCCATCAACCCAGGAGTTTGTCGCTGCGAGTGTTTGTAAGCACAACACACGTCGCAAGCTTTAACAAAATTGACAACATCCTTGTGCATGCCTGGCCAAAAGTATATCAGAGATAGCCGCCGGTGTGTCTTAAACACACCAAAATGCGCGGCTGTGGATTCGCAATGGTTCTCTTCAATCACCCTCCTTCGATCACCCTTCTTCACAACCTCCTTCCAATCAAACTCCCTAAGTAAGCTGTACTTATTTTTACTGAAACGAAAGAGCTTTCCCTCCTTAATACAAAAGTTCGGAAAGTTAGCGGGGAAAGTCCTACATCCACTCAAAACCTTTTCATACCACTCGTCTTTCTCGGCGTCGCCATTCAAAATATTTAGGGCGTCTACCTTGACAGCGCATCAGGGACAACGTTGTCGGTGCCTTTTCTGTGCTCAATATCAAAATTATATTGAGACAGTCGACACCCCCAACGAGCCAATCTTCCTGATGGGTTCTCCAGGTTCATGAACCACTTTAAAGACGCATGGTCCGTGACCACCTTAAAACGACGCGAGCCTAAGTACGCTTGAAATTTTTCTACTGAAAACAGAACGGCCAGAGCCTCCCTTTCGGTAGCGCTATAATTACGTTCCGCCTTATTTAAGGAACGGCTTACGTACGCGATAGGGTGCTCATGTCCATCGATGGTCTGTGAGACCATTCCTCCCAATCCATAGGAGGACGCGTCGCAGTGCACTACAAAAGGCTTGTTAAAATCAGGCACTGCCAGAATAGGTGCTGACACCAACGCGTTCTTCAACGAATTGAAGGCGACTTCAGCGTCCTCAGACCACCGAAAAGCCGGAATGTTCTTTCCTTTGGAGGTAAGTTTATTTAAAGGAGCGGCTATGGTCGAAAAGTTGCGAATAAACCGCCGGTACCATGAGCACGTTCCTAAAAATATCTTTACCTCCTTAGGAGTAGTAGGAATGGGGAAATTCAAGATGGCCGCAACCTTTTCAGGATCGGTACGCAACCCGAACTCGTCTACGACGTAACCGAGGTACCTAAGGGACAGAAGGCAAGACCATTTTCAATGTCACTGGTCAGGTTGTGGTCGATCAGCCTATCCATAAGGCGCTGCTGTCTAGCAGGCGCACCGCACAACCCGAATGGCATGACCTTAAACTTAAATAAACCACGACCAGGGACAGTGAAACTTGTCTTCTCCTGCGACTCCTTATTTAACGGTATCTGCCAGAATGAGGAACTTAAATCAATCGACGTCAGGTATTTCGCTTCCTTTAAACTGTCCAGAATTTGCGGAATATACGGAATGGAATACGAATCTCCCTTCGTGATTGAATTTAACTTCCTACAATCTAGGCAGAAACGCCAATCGCCGTTTGCCTTGCGAACTAAAAGAGCAGGGTTATTCCAAGGGCTTTCACACGGTGTGACAACGTCCAATTGCAGCATCCTATCGAGTTCCGAACTCAACGCTGCACGCTTTTTCGGTGACAGTGGATACTGCCGGGTCTTAATCGGCAATGCGTTTCCGGTCTCGATAGTATGCTCAATTAAGCCGGTCCTACCTAACCCTTTCTCCTCGAATGAAATATCCCTAAACTTCCCTACCACTGCATCGGCAAGTTCTTTCTGCGGCGTACTTAAATGATCGTAAGACTGAATTGTATTCACTTGATCAGTAACACCGTTGATGTTCTTAAAGTACGAGTCCGGCGTTATAATGTAATCGATGCTGTCAAAAATCTCTGGCGCCAATCGAAAGGATTGCCAAAAATCGATACCTAAAATGACGTCCGAAACAATGCTGGGTATCACATAAAACTTAATGACGTGTGTGACTTCCTTAAATGTCACCGGAACAAAAATACACCCAATTGTTTGGACCTCGACGCCATTTGCAACATTACATGTCGTCGGCTCACAAGACTGAACCCTAAATCCAAATTTCTCAAAATCCAGATGTGCATTATTGCCTAAAATCGATACCGAAGCTCCCGAATCTAATAAGCCGAAAATCTCAAAATCATAAAGTTTGAACTTTAAATAAGGCCGAATATCATCTTTATTTGGTGCAAACTTGATTGTAGCAATGGAATTATAATTACAAAATTTTGAAATTGATTTATTGTTTTTAAATTTGCTACAATCAAAACAATCTAGTTTTTTGAAGTCTGAACGTGTGAAGTCGGCTTAATGCGTTTAGTACAATTCGGACAGTTGGCAACAATTACATCTGTCAAACCGCAACCAAAACATCTTAATTTACCATCACGGGCTCTTGCCCTGCAAAGTCTAAAATTATGGTTAGTGCCTCCGCATTTGTAACAGACCGGTTTCCGTACATGTGCGGATTGAGACCGTGTTTGCTGTACATTCCGTGATGACGCAGTACTATGCTGCGCAAACGCACAAGTGGTTTTCTTGCAGTTGCCGGGAGACGACGATGAACCTGAATTTACATAATTTACCGGCGTTGACTTGCCTTTGTACACAAACTCGCCTGACAAAATGTTTGTGGCGGTCTTAGAAGGCTCCGTGAATAACTCTGCACGCTGTTTAGCACCTTCCAATTTGCGACAATGATCCTTCAACTGTGAAACTGATGTTATTTGCACTAATGCTAAATGTTGAGCTAACGTTGGTCTAATATTGTGCAAAAGGATCTCTAATTTCATCTCCTCAGACAATGCAACCTTAAGACGGGAAAACAAACACGCCATAACCGAAAAATAAATGTGTATAGGTTCATTTGAACCTTGTGTTCTCAATCTAATTTCCCCTAATAACCTGTAAACATAATCGACTGGATCAAATTCTTCTAATAACAACTCTTTAATATCCTTCCAGCAAGAAACCTGTTGTCTTATACCTCTGTACCATAATAAGGCATGATCTGTAAACAGCTGTGCCGCTGAATGAAACAGTTTGATGTCTGAGACACCAAAAGCTAACTTAAGTTCTTCAATACGTTCTAAAAATGATCTGGGGTCAGTGCAACCATTAAACCTGACTCCCCATTTTGAAACATTCTTGTCACCCGTGCATTCAACATGCATCTCAGCAACCTCTGACGGAATAACTGCACTTTGATCTGAAGTCGGCACTACTGATTCAATTTTTAATAAAAGTGATTCTAATTTGTTACTAAGTTGTGTTTTCAATTGTAAGTTGCCTACATCTAGGTCAACTTGTACTCTTAACAGTCTGTAATACAGATGTGCACCTAATGCTCGAGCTCTATTTAGAGAAAAACTGTTTTTGTCCTTTAAATATTTGTCTACTAAATTTGTCAATTGTTTTAACTTGTCTGAAACTATCTTCAACTCATCATTTGCATGTAAACTTGTTTCAAGAATTGCCTGGGATGGACATTCAATACTTAAAGTCCTTAACTGTTTCCGAAGTCCATCGACTGTACTAAGAGGTGTTTCTGACCTTATCTCAACTTCATAGATTAACTCATCCTTATGCAGTGAGTGAAACTGAATAGTTCTATCCATATTGTAATGTTTTATCTTTCACTCTAAATTAGAATTGTTGGCAAAAGGCAATGTTATTACAATTTTTGTTGTCTAAATTATTGTTATACTGTCGCGCCCCCTATACCCATAAGTGCGCGATACGCATGCCTGAATTCAATAGATTGAGTATAGATTCGTTAGGGGCAACAAAGGTATCGCTTAGTAACTACACATACGCATACAGCATGAGTGTAGACGAATGAGTTACCATCGACTGTATTAATATATGTTTATTTACTCTCATATATGTTGGCTTTACATTGTATTATATTATGAGGGCCTGGTCTCTGGATCATCCAGAGTTGCCCTCCCATACGGTCGATTACGCCTCCAGTCTAGACACTACCAATAATGTCTTGGTGTCCTACGTTATAACTTATCGCCAGATGCATATTCATATGCCCTGACGCTGACACCTGCTGGACGTGGCGGCGTCTTGCCGCCACGGGGTCCTCCTACCAACCCCTTCAGACCCGGCCCATGATGCTCCAACTCATAATCGACCGTACTACAATAGCCATTGTGCATCCGGTACACACTACTAAGAAGCGCCATAGGGCTTCACCAGTCCAATGTCCTTGGCCTTCAGTTGTAAATCAAGTACATGCGGCACAGCAAGATTGGACTACACCTATGTGAAATCTACCAATGTCTATTGGTTAACTCATTGTTCCACACTCATGTAGCTTAGATGTCGATTATAAAGCATAATATACATGGACACTCACCAGGGTCATCTCTGGTAACCGCGTGGAGACGCGTAATTATCACCTGCATGCACTCCGTTCTCCACTGTTCATGCTCGTCCCTTCGTGCACATTCCACATGGCGCCATTTTTCTGTCCCAGAGTGCCAACACACAGAATAGTTCAAGTCAAAGCATAGACAAAGCGGGTAACCCACATTGCAAAAATAGGTTGACATAAAAACAGGTTGACACTTACCGACTGTTTTATGACGACTCGCGTATGAAATGCGCGACACTCTCAACAGCGAAGAAGGTTAATGCAGCAAGACGAGTAATTGACGCGTCCATTCCAGGATCTTATCCCGTGCACGAATGGCTGCTACTCGCTTGCTCCTCACGTCCCTCATTTCCTCACGCTGCTCCTCTAATGGTGGGACTTCATTATGACCGGTGGCTGTACAGTCAACTGGAGAATTCACCTCTACTTCCGTTTGATCGTTGAATGCCTGAGGATCAACGTCATTTGGTACGTCGATCTCTATTACCTCGGCCAAGTCTCCTGATACCGGTTCCGCTTCTGGCAGTCCTTCATCAACCTCCAAGGGATAGAGATGACCAATAGACCGCTGGAATGTAGAGTCATCAACCTTAACTCTCGCGATCCTACACTGACCGTCACGTCCCTCGATCAACGTCTCGATCTTGCCCACTTTCCATTGGTTCCTGTTCTTCAGGTCAGATTTGATCTGCACAAGATCGCCTACTTGTGGTGTTCGGTGAGACTTGACTCTGGGTTGCTTGGGTGCGTGGTTATACCTCTCCCTGAGACTTGCAAGATACTGCCCAATAAACATTCTCTTGAACTCTTCCAAGATCTTGAGACCTCTCTTCCAGCTCTCAATCAGGTCACCTTTTGTAGCCGTACTATCTGCCGGAGCTTCCATAGCAGACGGTCTCATCGTCAAGCACTTTCCCAGACTCAAGAAGTCTGCTGGTCGTAGGACGTGTTCCACATCAGTACCCACTCTCGTCAATGGCCTTGTATTGAGTACTGCCTCCACTTCCTTCATCACCGTCAACAGCCTATTATCATTAAGCAGGTGTTTCTCAAGAGTTCTTTTGAGGCAATGCTTCACCAGGCCCACAAGACGTTCATAGAAGCCTCCGTGCCATGGGGCTAGTTGTGGTATAAATTTCCATTGAATGTTGTTTTCAATGCAGTATGGTTGCTGTACAACTTCAGAAACTAACTTGAAACACGTCGCGTTATCTGAATACATTCTCTTAGGTATGCCTCTAGTTGCTGCTAACCTTCGCAGGGCTAGAAGGCACTCTTCTGCTGATAGGTCTTTCACGATCTCTAGGTGTATAGCTCGGACTGTTAAGCATGTGAACAAAGCTATCCACCTCTTCTCCCTGCCAGAAGATGTGCTCACGAATAGAGGTCCAAGGTAGTCTACCCCAGTGTACGTATAGGGCGTGTTGTAGTTTACCCGTTCTGGTGGTAACGCTGGTGTGGCTGGTAACCGGTATGGACCACCACCGTGCTTAATACATTGTGAGCATTTCCGAATTACCTTCAGTACCTGAGGCTTCCCTTGGGGTATCCAGTAGCGCCCTCTGATAATGTTCAAAGTATGTGGAGCGCCAACATGGTAATTGCTCTCATGAGTATCTTGTATCAGCTTGTATGTGAACTCGCTATTCTTAGGCAGCAATATTGGATACTTCATATCATAGCTCCATGTTGTGTTCGCCATACGCCCACGGCATCTCAAAACACCATCAACATCTACAAAGAGATCCAGGTTTCTTGCTAGATGTGTTCTCTTTCCATCAAGCTCTTCTGGAAAGTGTTTTTTTTTGTAATTCCTTTATTTCAAGCACAGTCTTGTCCATACTAGTATCCTGCTGATTACCAATACCAGCCTGTTGCATCTGGTTGTCTGAACTACCAAGCTCCATAATTTCATTGGTAGGATATTCACTATACTCCATGGGCTTGCTTGAACCTAGGGCTTCTATAGGTTCATCTGCATTGGGATCATTTGGGTTACCACTCAGCTCCAGGGGATCGCTCTGACCTTCGCTCACATCAATGGGTGTATGTTGTATGTGCTTGCCTGGGCTATCGCCTAGGACCTCCCCAAAAGGTTTTGATGTGCCTCGTAGAGTCTGTTCTCGGGCCAACTGCACTCGTCCTTGACGAGGAAATCAGGTCCATTATACCAAAGGTCCCTTTTCTCTTCAAACAACTCTGGTCGGGTAGCAATATCGGCAGGGTTTGACTTGGTATGAATGTAACACATCACAGTATTTGGGTGGTTTCTTTTAATTTCGTTGACCCTATTAGCAACGAAAGGCGGAAGCAGTTTATTTGATCTCATCCAACTGAGCACTACCAGGCTATCTGACCATAAGTATTCCTTATCTATTTCAAGCTCCAAATTGTTTCTTACATATTTCAGCAGTCTGCTCCCTATTAGAAATCCAAGTAGCTCTAATTTGGGAATCTTCAAGCTATCTTTATCCTTGGCTTGTGACACGTGTGATTTCGCCATCAGAAAGGATATTGAACTTTGTTCTTGATCAATTACTTTGATATAGATGACAGCAGCATACGCATCTTTAGAAGCGTCCGTAAAGCAGTGTAGTTGGTACTTAAGGTCATTCTTTGACGTATCTGAGCCTATGTACCTAGGTACTTCAATGGATACTATAATTTTCAGACTTTCTATCACCTTCTTTATGGACAATGTCAAATCCGTTGGCAGCTCTACGTCCCATTTGACTTTTTTCTGACAAATGTCTTGAAAGATGAGCTTCATAGACAGCATGAGTGGACACGCGAACCCGCAGGGGTCATATACACGTGCTAAAGCACGAAGGACTTTCCTCTTCGTATTCACCGGAGGATCAGTACTGAAGTGGTTATTTGTTAAATTCAAAGATAGTTTGTCTTCACCAACATTCCAATTTAGGCCCAGTACTTTAACATTATCACCATGCTCTGATTTATGTGATTCTGGTATCATATCCATGAATCTGTGATTATTTGAAACCCAGTCTCTAATATTCATGGATAACTGTTCAAAGGTAGTCCTTGTTTGGCTGTAAATCTGCTCAGCCTCCTTTTCAGAGTTGGCTCCAGTAACCAGGTTGTCAACATAACATTTATCCGCCACTGACTTAAGCAAGGCCTCATTTGATTGACTAATGTGATGTCGGATTGTAGCTGTAAGAAGAAAAGGACTAGAAATAACTCCAAATGGAACTCGGCAGAACCTTAAGCAGAGTAGATTGTCATCATTTGCTTCCCTTCCTACATCTTTTAACCACAAGAACCTCGTGACATCACGGTCCTCTTCTTGAAGTGCCACTTGAAGAAACGCTTTCTCCACATCAGCCAGTATGCCATACCTTTTCGTACGGAACTTCAAAAGTAGTGCTGTCAGATCTTCCAGCATAGAAGGGCCGCTATACAGACATTCATTTAAGCTCTTCTGCCCCGACGTCTTCGCAGATGCGTCGTACACGATTCTTCCCTTCTTTCCCGTTTGCTTTACCATGTGGTGAGGTAGGTAATGAAGAGGGTGATCATTGTTCTCGACTGATTCTTGACTAACCACCTCTATGATACCAAGTTCCAACTGTTCCTTCAAAATGGCGTCATATTCGTGAAGACATCTTGAGTCGAGTCTCCTTAGCACACTTTTCAACCGACCTAAGGCTAAGCCGAAGTTTGAAGGTAAGTCTGGTGGATACTGAATCCATGGCCATTTCACAATATAACGGCTATCTTCATATTGCACTGTCTCATTAAAATGACGAACCACTTCTTCTTGTCGTGTAGCCTTAGGTGAGTCGGTAATACCGATACTTTCTAGTGACCATAAAAACTTCATGTCTATTGTTCTTAACGGCAGGTCAGGCTCTGTGAAATATGGACAACTCGGTATATGACACTGGCAGTAAGTCACTACAGAGAGGACATCAACAACTTCCTCAGGAACTACATTACCGGAGAGCACCCACCCAAAATCAGTGTCTAGTAGGTACAGGCTATTCGCGATCTTGATCTTATTTTCTCTGAGAATAGCACTGTAATAATCATTACCGATGAGTAGGTCAACGGTCTCTCCAGCTGTATCATCGTCTGCAAGTACATCTATTCCTTTATATTGAAATGAAGCTACTGGTACTCTATCAGTGATTCTCGGTACAATGTTGACTGACAACTGCTTAGTAATACCACGCTTAGACTGCACATTAACTATTGTTGAGGGGCTTGACGTTTTTTGCGGTTCAGTTGCTCCAAAGGTGTAGATGAGGAGAGAATCTTCCTTTAAAATTGGCAGGCCCAACTTGCTTGCTGCTTCCTGAGTAATATAGCTGCGTTGGCTGCCACAGTCTAATAGGAGACGACCCTGTTTATTTTTCATTGTCTGTGGGTTTTGAAATGTTGCCACTGCCGTCTGCAAGAAAGTATATCGGTTAGAAGTGGTACATAACAATTTAATTTCAGAAGGCACTTCTAATGGCTCACTTGGGACTGGCTTCGGGCAGAGTATACGCAGATGGTTGCCTTTGCAGCGGAAGCAGGAGATCCTACGTCTGCACACAGCGGTAGTATGATTCCGTTTAAGACAGAGTAGGCATCTTCCTGCCAGTTTCTTCTGCCTAGCTTCTAGAGTGCTGAATTTACGACAATCAGAGCTCACGTGGTTTCTATTGCTGCAGAATAAGCATTGCCTTTTGGTCCGTTTTGCTAGCGGTACATCTGTATGTCCAGCTTGTTTTCGCTTAAAACCACCTCGGGGCCGAACTTCTGTTCTGATCTGTAGAGCCTCTGTGGTGCTTGGTCCAGGTAATATAAAATCCGGGTTTGTCACGAGTACTGAAGACCTCTCCATTGCAGTAATGATACGATTGAGATTATTCCGAATCGAAATCATGTCACTACTACTGCCGATGAGATGATGCTCATGTATGACCTTCTCAGGAAATTTAGAAAGTACCAGTGCCCTCAGATGGTTTCCTCCAACGGGCTCCCCAAGCTTCTCCAAGACACGGAGATTCCGTTCAATGCTATCAAGCACACTTCGGCAGCTGGTACTAGTCTGGTCTGCCTTTTGGATATTACTGAGCGCAGTATAATGTGCATCTACAAGAATGTCATTGGAGCCGAATCGCTGCTTCAATGTGTCCACAGCCACAGAATAATTAGCATTTGTTGCAGTCAGTCCGGACACAGTCTCTAGCGCAGCTCCCTTCAGGCAACTCAGTAAATACAATAGCTTCTCTGACTCTGCCAAGTCTCGCTGATCAATGTTTGCAACAAACCTGTCCCAAAACTCACTCCATTTAAGTTTGTCTCCACTGAATAAAGGTAGGCCTAACTCTGGCAGCTTTGCCTTTGATACTGCTTCTGAACGTTTAGTATTAATTTGCCACGCTGTGTCAAGCTCTGTAAGAGTGTCTTCTGCAACAAGTTGATCTTGTGTTAACTGATCTACATCACAGTTTTGCGCTATAGTTAGATAGTGGTAAAGTTCCTTTTCTAATGCCTCTAGACACTGTTTCAATTTAAGACGGTGCGCTACAAATTCCTCGTGAGATGCTCCTGTGGTCCCACATTTTTCCAGGAGTGCTTGAGCATCAACAGTGACTTGATTTAGTTTAGTGTGTCTTATAGACAATCTATTAAAAGAACTTGCCATGACGAGAGCTGTAAATAAATAAAACTAGTTACCTGACATAGCATTTATTTTGTTTTTACTGGACATTTTAATATTTCTACCTCTCCAGTAAGTACAAAAGAATCTGATCAGATTTGTGCCATTATTTTAAATGTGTTACAACTTATCCATGTAGCTAAACGTCCTTTTAAACATGTAAATAGGTTATACTAATAATAAATGACTTAGGACTTATGACAGCGCTAGAGGACCTAAGTAGGTATCTAGCTTTACAAACCTAGTTTAGTTTAGGACCAGGCCAATCCGTGCAATACTGTCCCCTGACATTCATTTATTACTTTAAATAATTTTATTCTGCGTAATAGAATATTAAACTTCACTTTATATAGGTAGACAGACAAGAGCTCATTTATATTGATTTGAAATGCCAAAAGTAACTAGGTATATTTTCCAACATGTCGCATTACAATATAAATAATTAAATATGTACATTGTTCACTCACCCTGAGGCAGATATGTATAATATCGTTAATTCGTAACTTATTTTATTTGCACGTACTACCGCGTAGGTACTTATTGCATGGCGTGTGCTTGCGGGTGCTAGCTAGGTGGATTGGATGATTTGGATGAGATGTCGTCGGATCGTTTACGGGTACGTTCCCTACTACTTGCGTTAGCTGAAACGTATACAAGCACTACAATTACAAAAGTTGTAACGGAAAAATAAAGGCTAACAAACTTTTCCCGGCGGGCGGACAGTAGGTACAAACTTACCTGTGTACAAACAGCAACTCGCCTCACGGCCTCAGTAACGATTCCCGACCTCACTTTTAAAACAATCCACCGATCCACACAAAACACAAGATATCACGACACAATATTATATCTATCTTCCTGTAAATACTTTGCACGGAAAAGTTTTACGCCGTTACGCCGCTAGTTTTAGCAAAACGAAAAAGACGCGATGTCATAATGTTACCAGCGCAATTTAAATTGCCACGGGTACGTTCCGATACTTATCGTAATCCTTCCTATAGAGTAAACTCGTACACTTATGGTAATTGGATTATTTCAAAATCCGATATATAATATCAACTCCAAAGATTCCTTATAAAGACCTTTTTATAATTATGCTATCTCCGTCCTTGCGCGATAAATGGGTAAAATGTTCAAACCATTTACTTCATTTTTCATCGATAATTAACACACCGTAGTTCAAAGTATTCAAACGTACCCTTAAACCATAGACAAAATAATTCCTTCGGAAAAGTAAATTCTTTTTTCCATGTTAGCCAACATAGACTTAACCCTTAAACTGCCTAAGTTTAGTGCTCACTTAACCCTTAAATTTTACGTACAAAATAAAACTAACGATAAATATAAAATGTTTCGTTTTCTGCCATAAAGTACATAATTTAATAATAAACCAGAGTTTAAAATCAGACTTATTTTAACGTAGGTTGCACCCGTTGTCCTTGGACACTATATTACAAGAATGTTCACCACGAAGAATAAAACAACGTAATTTACAAAATATTTCATAATAAAATCGAAGTATACAGTAGTGTGATTAAATAAATAAGTCACACAAAAAATACAAGAACAACAATCAATTGCTTTGGAATCAAACAAGCCAGAACGGAATCTGACCCCCAAGTAGCTACAAAGTTCCTAAATAATAAGGGATTTAAATGTGGAAAAGCCGGACCTAATCTGGCTATCCAAGTTCATTATCCCAGCACCTCCACCATTTTGTCGCGCCCCCTATACCCATAAGTGCGCGATACGCATGCCTGAATTCAATAGATTGAGTATAGATTCGTTAGGGGCAACAAAGGTATCGCTTAGTAACTACACATACGCATAAAGCATGAGTGTAGACGAATGAGTTACCATCGACTGTATTAATATATGTTTATTTACTCTCATATATGTTGGCTTTACATCTATATATATAAAACGCAAAGGTGACTGACTGATTGACTGACTGATCTATCAACGCACAGCCCAAACTACTGGACCGATCGGGCTGAAATTTGGCATGCTGATAGCCACTATGATGTAGGCATCCGCTAAGAAAGGATTTTGATAAATTCCACTCCTAAGGGGATAAAATAGGGGATGAAAGTTTGTATGAAACTTACGTAAATTCATTTGATCATAGTAGCTCCAATCTTCAATTTCAGTTCAATCAATCGAGAATTTTACCTCTTCACGCTTAAACCGCTGAACCGATTTAGATAAAATTTGATATACAGATAGTTTGAGTCCCGGAAAAGAACATAGGATAGTTTGTATCCTGGAAAGTTGTACAGTTCCCGATGGAGTAGCGATAAACGACTTCTACGCGGACGGAGTCGCGGGCAAAAGCTAGTTGTATTATATTATGAGGGCCTGGTCTCTGGATCATCCAGAGTTGCCCTCCCATACGGTCGATTACGCCTCCAGTCTAGACACTACCAATAATGTCTTGGTGTCCTACGTTATAACTTATCGCCAGATGCATATTCATATGCCCTGACGCTGACACCTGCTGGACGTGGCGGCGTCTTGCCGCCACGGGGTCCTCCTACCAACCCCTTCAGACCCGGCCCATGATGCTCCAACTCATAATCGACCGTACTACAATAGCCATTGTGCATCCGGTACACACTACTAAGAAGCGCCATAGGGCTTCACCAGTCCAATGTCCTTGGCCTTCAGTTGTAAATCAAGTACATGCGGCACAGCAAGATTGGACTACACCTATGTGAAATCTACCAATGTCTATTGGTTAACTCATTGTTCCACACTCATGTAGCTTAGATGTCGATTATAAAGCATAATATACATGGACACTCACCAGGGTCATCTCTGGTAACCGCGTGGAGACGCGTAATTATCACCTGCATGCACTCCGTTCTCCACTGTTCATGCTCGTCCCTTCGTGCACATTCCACATGGCGCCATTTTTCTGTCCCAGAGTGCCAACACACAGAATAGTTCAAGTCAAAGCATAGACAAAGCGGGTAACCCACATTGCAAAAATAGGTTGACATAAAAACAGGTTGACACTTACCGACTGTTTTATGACGACTCGCGTATGAAATGCGCGACATATACTAAATAAATTTTTCTAATTACTATTTGTTTTCTTTTCTAACTACACACTTATGAATACAATTATGTTAAGTTAAGCTTATTATTTGCTTTCAAAAGAACTGTGGCCAAAAGTTTTATCTCAAAAAAATTATAAGTTGCAAGCAAGTTTCCTCGAATTGTCAAAATTTGACACAAGTACTCAAACTAATGCCTTTTTAAAATTGAAACGCAATATAATAAATTATATTTTTCATTAATGTAATAGTAATTTAATTTTAAATTTGACTGTATAAAATTGTATTTTAAATTATGCAAAATGGCTTTAAATTTTTTGATTTAATTTAACAATAAGTACCTCAACGTATTTCCAAAACCACAGATAAAATCTTGTGCTTTTAGCAATACCACAAATAAGCACTACAGCCTTACAAAGTTTATACGCTGAAAAATTAGACTTCAAGATTATAAAGTACTGTCAAATCTTAACCTATAATTTTTTTATAACAGTTTTTACATACAAAGTGATTGAAATAAGCTGAAAACAACTGAAATACATGAAATTATCAACAAATACAGTATAAAATACGCTGATAACACACAACAGAAGCTAAATATGTTCTCTAAACTGGAAATTGTAAACTATTTGGAAAGTTGATGGCAAACTATAAAAATCCTAGTAAACTCCAAAAAAATGATCAGAAAGGTCTCAAAATCTTCAAAATTACACGGAAATGGGCGCCATTTGTCACATGGTGTCCTGCCCGGAGGGGTACAACAGGTGACAAAACAAAATAAACGAAATAAGTGACAGAAAGTTTGCAGAGTAAGATACTGGAGTACCAATGGAGTTTACTGGGACCATACAATTAGGAGCTTAATGAAAACAGGTTAGTAATTATCACAGTCTTTATTCCTTTGCAGCTCTATACATGATGTTATGAAATTGTGAACATAACTTTGCACATAATTCCTACTCTACAAGAATAGATTTAGCTCAGCGGAAGGCTGGTCGTGTTACACAAAGTAAAGGTTCTTATGTTATGAATTTACAATTCTTAGGTGGTAAGTTGTTAGTCCCTAGTTATAGAGTTGCCATCAATTCCAATCTACGAGTTCAAATAATTATTATTGATATCCTACTTCCCTAATATATAAATATTGTCTACAGACCTTGATCTGAAGAAAACCTTCCTTCCTGGACGATCAACTTAATGTGGTCCGCGGTTGACAGACTGGCGGAGCGGTCCCAAGACACTGCGTCGCAAGCCACAGGATCCTCGGTCAGCTCACAACAGCTTGTCAAGGTCTACCAAAATCTTCGTGCCTATGGCACGCCTACCCCAAAGGTGGGTTTAACCAGTTAAATCCTACTTCCCTACTTGTATGACTTTACTGAATGGTCTTAATCAAAGATTTATTACTTACAGATTTAAAGAGAGTACCTGCCAAACACTAATCACTTAAGAAACTACTTCAAAGCTTCCAGTACCTAAATATGGTTGGACCCAGAATCGGAATAAACAAAATGTATTTCAAAATAAATTTGTCCAACTATATTGGCGAATCGGAAGCTAACTTCTACTGAGAATATCTAAAGTTCGGAACCTACAAAATTTGGAAATAGCTACTTAAAGAATACTGAAATTAAACAGAAATAGTTCTTTGTTGAATCTATTTCTGATATAACACCAAAATCAAGTGTTATTTAAAACCAAAAGTCTATATTATAATTGAAGTCACCATCATTTCCGAAAGGATCTCCAAAAGAAGAAACGTTGAAGCAACTCTTGGATCAAAGTCCTTATAGTTAAGAAATTATCTCTATTTCTCAATTTAGAGATTAAGTTCTACCAAACAGATGTTTTATCTGAAATAATCATTCTATGATAAATAATTATCTGAACCAACAGAAAATATAATTTAATAAAATTTAACAAGAAAACCTTTTAATATCTTTAATAATTAGAAGTGATACCCCAATAAAAGACCATACGAAAAACCTAGCCTATTAAATGTAAAGTTAATAATTCCTAATAGGTTAACTATAGAATACCTCCTAGTCATGATACTATCTGACTAATACTACCAATGTAACTTCACTAGAAGAAATGTCCTTGGTCAATCTAGAACAGCTGTTCATATGTATTCCCTTGGGAATGGCTTAATGAGTTGACAGCATCAGAAACCAACCGTGGTCCTTAGACTTAGACGGCAGAGTCGTAACTCGGTTTGTACTGCAATCATTAGCCGTAGATTGTGAAAGACAGAAGGACCGTTCAACTTGTAAGTATTGCCCTAAACTTTATCAATATGAAAGTCTAACTTTGTATAGGGATATCTAATATCCTTGAGGTGTGTCTAGCCTCAAATGCCTCAGTCAGTGATCAATCCAGTCACATAGGCGCCTTTAGTCAGTGATCAACCCCGTCACTTTAGGCTAAACTCTACCAGAGTATTTATGTATACTTAAGAAAAAGGTAAATAGTTTACATTCGAAATTTTATCAATATGAAAGTCTATCTTTGTATAGGGATATCTAATATCCTTGAGGTGTGTCTAGCCTCAAATGCCTCAGTCAGTGATCAATCCAGTCACATAGGCGCCTTTAGTCAGTGATCAATCCCGTCACTTTAGGCTAAACTCAATCAGAGTATTTATGTATATTTAAGTAAAAGTATTTAGTTTATATTTAACTTTACCTACTTTGCTCATTCCTCAACGACCATGTGTATAAGTCAACGCAGAGAAGTTTAGAGGATAATTATGATACGCTCTGGCATCAATTAACCTACCTAGATGAAAACCTATTAGTTAACTGTTTAGTTATTTGTTTTATAATTGTAACCACTCTAACTTAACTTATAGATTTAATATACACCCTACAACTTAAATCCTTATATTAATATGGTAAGTAAACCTATAAATTAATACACATGATAATTGTGACCACTCACTTAGCTTATAGACTTAATATTAACCCTACAACTTAGAACCTTATCGTCATATCTTAAGTAAGCCTATAAATTAATATGCTTGGTACCGCAAACGATCATACACTCTTATCCTAAATCCTAATAAACTGTTTCCCTTCCTAGTTACTTTTGACGTTTATAAATATTTCCTATACCACAGATTCGTAATTCGTCAACTCTCTTATATTATAAGTTTATAACTATGAGCCTTCCCAGCAAAACAAAGTTTTAAAATATTTTTACTTATTGGAATATTTTTAGTTTTATCCGCAAGATAAATAAATTTTTGTTTCCTAATAGTTTTAGATTATATTTTATTCGCTAACCTTTGTTTATTAAAATGCCTATAAATTAAACCATAGCTGCTGAACAACGAAAGTGACAATTGAAAATTAACCCATGACACTTTATATACCTAGCTAAGCACATTACGTGTTTATAAGCCTCTCCCGGTTTAAGGAGAGAACTACTAACTACCTAATGAATCCTAAAAACCCTATTCAGCTACTGTTTTAAATCAAAACTAAGAGACTATTACATAACTCTTACATTTACAGTTAAATGTGTGGATGTGTGATGTCAGAATATCTCGGTGTAAAGATACCCTGCTAGACCAACTAGACCTAACATAACAACGATTTCGGAAACTAGATCTCCTGTGTGTGGTCCTAAGACTTTTCCACCGGCTAGATAGTGCAAGCTAGCCTCAAGTTGGTTTCCAAGTCGGATAGATACCTAAGGTGGTCGATGTATAAATATATAGATAAGGGGACAAACGTCAAACCATACACTTTAAGTCGTCTCTACTGCCTAGGCTCGGATCCTCTACGTGGGACCCTATAGAGCAAACTTACAGCTTATAGCCAACGTCAGCTGACATACCGATTTAAAAGGTGTCAGAGCCTTTTGAACGCGAAAACCCCAACTTACTTGGTTAGTGAGATAAAACCGTCAGATTCCTGATAGAAAAGAAAGAAAGAAAAGAAAAGAAAAATCATTTATTCAGTGCCTAAATATACAATAACAAAACTAAGTGCAAACAACTTGTATACTTAACTATTTTTACCTAAAGGCACTAAAAGGGCAACCAGCTCAGCATTTATGCTGCAGCATGTAGCCACAGCGCTGATTTACAGCTGGACCCATCGATACGACATTAATTACATGCGGAAGGCAGCCAGATTACAGAGGTACATAAACTTTAACGAAAATCCTTACAACAAGACAAGACGCAGTGACAAAAGAAAAACCCTCAAGGCAACCAAAACACTAATTTATAAAAGGTGGTCAATGATGCCGCCACACTGAAGGGAAATAACATGTTTCTTAAGACCAGACACAGAAGCATGGCCAACACAGTAATCCCGTATAGGTGGCGGAATATTGTTCCATATTTTCATGGCGGCATACTTAAAACTTCCCCGAAAGGCCGCGGATTTATACCGCGGGACCACTAGACGGGTTAGGCGCGCTCTGCTAGACCAGGTAAGTTTATCGTAAAGATATGGAGGTGACTGCTTGCCCACGACGCCAAAAAGAAGCGTAGCAAAATGCAAGTATCGTCTTGACGCCATGTTTGTTACCTTTGCCTCGTTGAGGTAAGGCGACACATGGCTTCTTCGGGGAATCCTAAAACAATATCTTGCACAGGCATTCTGAACACGTTGGATTAAGGTCTTGGTTTTAGACAAGAGCCGTGGGCCGTATCCCGTGTCTTCGTAACTTAATTTGGACAGTACAAGAGACTCCACCAAGGTTATCCTCATTTGCTGACTAAGAAAATCAGGCATTTTATACAGAATTTTCAGCCGATAGAAACAATTTCGTGCTACATTTAAAATATGTGACTCAAATCGTAAGTTGCTATCCATCAAAAGACCCAAATTTCGTGGTTCAGTCACTTGTTCGATGGGCTCATTTTTTATTTTAATCGTAAAATTCTTATTTAATACTTTAGGTAATTTGTGTTTTGAACCTAGCACCATATATTTTGACTTCAGTGGATTTAATACAAGACAATTTTGCTCAGCCCAATTTACTATTCTAGATAAATCATCATTGATTTTTGAAACTGCTAACTTTGTATCTTTGGGATCAAAGGAGAAATAAAGTTGCACATCATTAGCGTACATATGATAGCTACAATTTTGAAAACAATTTGTTATATCAGCACTATAAAGTATAAACAGCAGGGGACCGAGAATGGAGCCTTGAGGCACGCCTCTGTTAACTACGCTACGAGATGAACATACAAAGGAACCATCCTGTACCCACCCCCCTGTCTTACTTTCTCTTATCCTCTATCCTCTTATATTATATATAATGTATCAAAACTATTGAAGACTCTTTATAACCTTTAAACTATTTAGATTGTTGGAATAAAAGATAAATTAACTGCGTTGATGGTGTTTAGCCTAAAACTAAATTAATAACTTGTAATATAAATTGTTGAAATGGCCACGTGATCGTCTAATGTCTAGGAACCTAAGTTGTGAACCTATTTTAGTAACCTAAGTACTTTAATGAAATAAGAGAATGATATAACCAGTCCTAAAATAACATATTTCCCTACTCTAGATTAATAACAACTTCTACAACACAAACTTTTCCCTTAATTAAGAGAAGTGAGATGAGAGTCTACCTAATTTATTATACACCTATAATTATGTTACAAATTAAACCTGATAAAACATTTATTCCAATGACTAAGAAACCTTTAAGACTATTAGATAAATTTGATTGTCAATAAAAGGCTAAATATAAATGAAATGAATTAAGTTTTGTAAAAATATATGTCAGTTGTAAAGGTAGGTACCTCTCTGACTGTTCCAGTACTTCCGGTCATAGCTATGTAGATCCTACACCGATATTCTACTAAATACTAATTTTATTTGTACGACTTCTATTTGAGTATTCTATAAATTTAATAGTTTTTGTGAATCCCTACATATTAGTGGTAAAGGGTGGGCACCTCCCCGCCCAACCGGTACTTCCGGCCATTACTATGAAGTTCCCCCACTAATATCCTACCAAAATACTAATTTTATATATTTAACTCTTATTTCAGTATTCTAGAAAGTTAAGTATTTTAAGTATTCTAGAAATAGTTCTTTGTTGAGTCTATTTCTGTTATAACACCAAAATCAAGTGTTATTTAAAACTAAATAAGTCTATATTATAATTGAAGTCACCATCATTTCCGAAAGGATCTCCAAAAGAAGAAACGTTGAAGTAACTCTTGGATCAAAGTCCTTATAATTAAGAAATTATCTCTATTTCTCAATTTAGAGATTAAGTAATACAAACAGATGTTTTATCTGAAATAATCATTCTATGATAAATAATTATCTGAACCAACAGAAAATATAATTTAATAAAATTTAATAAGAAAACCTTTTAATATCTTTAATAATTAGAAGTGATCCCCCAATAAAAGACCATACGAAAGACCTAGCCTATTAAATGTAAAATTAATAATTCCTAATAGGTTAACTATAGAAAACTTCCTAGTCATGATACTATCTGACTAATACTACCAATGTAACTTCACTAGAAGAAATGTCCTTGGTCAATCTAGAACAATTGTTCATATGTATTCCCTTGGGAATGGCTTAATGAGTTGACAGCATCAGAAACCAACCGTGGTCCTTAGACTTAGACGGCAGAGTCGTAACTCGGTTTGTACTGCAATCATTAGCCGTAGATTGTGAAAGACAGAAGGACCGTTCAACTTGTAAGTATTGCCCTAAACTTTATCAATATGAAAGTCTAACTTTGTATAGGGATATCTAATATCCTTGAGGTGTGTCTAGCCTCAAATGCCTCAGTCAGTGATCAATCCAGTCACATAGGCGCCTTTAGTCAGTGATCAATCCAGTCACTTTAGGCTAAACTCAATCAGAGTACTTATGTATACTTAAGTAAAAGTATTTAGTTTATATTTAACTTTACCTACTTTGCTCATTCCTCAACGACCATGTGTATAAGTCAACGCAGAGAAGTTTAGAGGATAATTATGATACGCTCTGGCATCAATTAACCTACCTAGATGAAAACCTATTAGTTAACTGTTTAGTTATTTGTTTTATAATTGTAACCACTCTAACTTAACTTATAGATTTAATATACACCCTACAACTTAAATCCTTATCTTAATATAGTAAGTAAACCTATAAATTAATACACATGATAATTGTGACCACTCACTTAACTTATAGACTTAATATTAACCCTACAACTTAGAAACTTATCGTCATATCTTAAGTAAACTTATAAATTAATACGCATGATAATTGTAACCACTTACTTAACTTATAGACTTAATATTAACCCTACAACTTAGAACCTTATCGTCATATCTTAAGTAAGCCTATAAAATTAATATGCTTGGTACCGCAAACGATCATACACTCTTATCCTAAATCTTAATAAACCGTTTCCCTTCCTAGTTACTTTTGAAGTTTATAAATATTTCCTATACCACAGATTCGTAATTCGTCAACTCTCTTATATTATAATTTTATAACTATGAGCCTTCCTAGCAAAACAAAAGATTTTAAATATTTTTACTTATTGGAATATTTTTAGTTTTACCCGCAAGATAAATAAATTTTTGCTTCCTAATAGTTTTAGATTACATATATTTTATTCGCTAACCTTTGTTTATTAAAATGCCTATAAATTAAACCATAGGTACTGAACAACGAAAGTGACAATTGAAAATTAACCCATGACACTTTATATATCTAGCTAAGCACATTATGTGTTTATAAGCCTCTCCCGGTGTAAGGAGAGAACTACTAACTACCTAATGAATCCTAAAACCCTATTCAGCTACTGTTTTAAATCAAAACTAAGAGTATTGCATAGCTCTTACATTTACAGTTAATTGTGTGGGTGTGTGATGTCAGAATATCTCGGTGTAAAGATACCCTGCTAGACCAACTAGACCTAACATAACAACGATTTCGGAAACTAGGTCTCCTGTGTGTGGTCCTAAGACTTTTCCACCGGCTAGATAGTGCAAGCTAGCCTCAAGTTGGCTTCCAAGTCGGATAGATACCTAAGGTGGTCGATAAATAAATATATAGATAAGGGGACAAACGTCAAACCATACACTATAAGTCGTCTCTACTGCCTAGGCTCGGATCCTCTACGTGGGACCCTATAGAGCGAACTTACAGATTATAGCCAACGTCAGCTGACATACCGATTTAAAAGGTGTCAGAGCCTTTTGAACGCGAAAACCCCAACTTACTTGGTTAGTGAGATAAAACTGTCAGATTCCTGATAGTAGAATCTTTCTAGTTCTTTCCCGTAACCAAAATGTAAGCGTAGTTTTATGAATGTTATCAACGTCTGCCTGGGTCTCAGCTTTACTAACTACCACTAGGGTGTCGGAACTGAGATCTGGAAACCAAACACAATATTAATATTTGGAATAAACAAACCGCAACTATCTAACACACAAACAAACACAACCTGAACGAACTGTTATAGCTAATCCCAAAGATCTAATAGTTGTAAACTCAGCAACACTAAACACTCTCCCCATTCCTAACCCCAACTTTTCACGTTTATCGTTATCACGAAGTGTATCCAATGGTTACCCAATCCCACCCAAATTATATTAACACGATGATTAAAATAATAAACTCGATAAGAGCAGCAAACATAAATAAACAAAAAACACAAAACAAATGCACATGGTCTCCGACCCTCGAATCGCGGCTTCGACTTACTCAGTACAGCACCCAGGAAAATGTGAAGGCAAAAGAGGACGCTCTTCCCCATCTGACCTGTATTTATAGCCTCCGGGACCCGACGCCAAGAAAGCCCCCCCCCCCCCGCATGTTGTACTTTCCCCATTTTATTCTATCCAAAAACGTGCAAACCATTTTGATCCTTACACACCTCATACAGAGTATATTTCGCAAATCTTATGTTTTCACACAGTCTGCTGTGCAGTTATCGCTCTTTATAAGGCAATTTCCTGAGCTATCTTACAACCCAAATCCAACCATTTATTATGAATATTACTCCATGGTAATAAAGTTTGAAATTCAATATAAAGTCATTAGAATACGAACGAATCTAGGTGACCCCCGAAACTTCACTTTGGTAACAGAAGCAAAAGTGAAATAGTCGTTATCTGTGCAACTATCTGATAGACAAAAACTTCTATTTTTTTTTTATTAATTTCTATTCATAAACAATAATGCATAAATTAATGATATATTCTGATAGCAGACCCGTTACACGTACATACAACCTTTGGCCCGGGAATATCTTTATTATGTAGAACAACGCCATCTCAACACCACGACTAGAATTTATTGTATCGATTGATTATTTATCTTAACTAGTTATCTTAGATAGTTCACAACGTCAATCAAAGAGGTCACTGTTTACAATGTTTGCCCCTAATACGATATCTGTACTGTTGTAATTCGGGATTCAAATTGGTTTTAACATCCGATGCATACTTAGTTGAAATTTTGTTTATTATTACTAAAAATTGTGTAATCTTTCCACCTTGTAATTTTTAATTTTAAATGTTGTTACTCTAAAGTGATACCTTTCAGACCTTCAATAAACAGAGTGCATGTCCACCTTTATGTGTTCACAGAGTAGAGTATTTTAAAACTTTAGAAAAACGCCTGGTTAATGGAATATTTAAAGCGTCCACTATTTTTCGTACAACAAATATTTATTACTAACCCAAATATAAATATTTATTGTTTTTGATGTTTAAATATTCACTATGTGACATTGATTTACTTCGCAAAATTGTTTGTTTTAAATTTGGCTGAATAGTCACAACCATTTCCAATTCTCAGAGTCTATGTCAATTATAATCAAAGCTGTCTCCTTGATATTCTTTCCGCAAATGTACTGAAACGTCATGCGATGCTCGCGCTGAATGTCACAAACTCATTCCGATCCTTGTAATTTATCCTTAGATATATAAATGAATTAAGTTTGTTTATTTATAAAACATACAGTAAGATGCCAGCAGCTTCGTCTAGTTATAATTGTATCCCTAAACGATGGTGTCAATTGAAGCTATTCCTATAACTTTTACTATCAGTAGATTATTCGCCACTAAGAACAACATTACACTGGAACTAAGTTCATTTTGAACCTGTGTTCCAGTACAGCCACCCCCACAATGTCTATGCAAGACAACATCTTTGATGTTATCTGTAAGAGACATTGGAAAAAGAATCTTAAAAATACTCCCATATCAGACTTGAATTTTCTAATTCTCTGATAGACTAACCTCTTAGAAATAGGTATATAATTATTACTATTATTATTTTATTTTAAACTTGACACCATGAATCATGTACTTGTCTCATTTTGAATAACCTGTTTAGATGTGTTAATAAGTTGCAATAATAACCTCAAACTTCACCATTGCTGCAGGAATTATAGTCACATTGCTCTACTGGCGTTCCTATTATTCCAACATCGCTCTGGTAAAAGGAGATAGAATAACCCCTCAGACTCCACTATTTCAGTAAGAACTATAGTCTCATTGCTCGACTGGCGTTCTGTTCCAACATTGCTTTGGGTAAAGAAAAAGTCGAGTCCTCCGACGCAAATTGATAATACCTTTCCTTTGTGTATACCATAAAGTCCATGATTCAAAATGTTATTTCGGTCAGAATTCATTAACCTTTTAATAATTTTACCTTATTATTTCTTTCCAATTACTTATTTTCAATATATTCAATAATATCTCTTTCTACACTAATCCTATATGGGAAACCAAATTTGTTGATATCTGTTCCGCCCACTATGCTTTAATGTGGTGTGTATTTAACCAAACACAAAGTAAACCGACAACCTTTCCGGCAGAGGATAGGACTTTATGAATCTTAACATTAACTAATGATGATATCTTCCTCTAATTTTATCAGTTCGCAAGAGTAGCACTTATTTGTGAGATAAGTGTTTTCTAGTAATAAATCTCCTGGGAATCAATCGAAATCTGTACGTTCACATCGCCCGAACTCAAATTTCTTTTCCTCATGCTCGGAATAAGGGATTCCTCCGGGAAATTCTACCCGCAATACTGACATAATGTTAAACAAGTACTAGGTAATATCTTCAAAAGTCAAATTCAAAATCCAATCCACACCCCCACAAGATCAGTTCTCTGTCCTCTCCTATTTGGTGCATGTATTACTTTCAATAATTAAAATAGTCCAACTTCAGCTATATTGACATACCCAATACTGTGACTATCAAGTCCGCCAATAGACTTACTCTCTAAAACTTCATTTCATTAAACCTTTAACATTGAACTTTCCATCACTGAAAGCAAGTGTGTAAATTTTGTAAACTCCAGTACCTGTGTAGTATTAATTGTCAAAAACTACCCTTTCCAATGGGTCGAATCGTAGTTACGATTTTAACCTGACACATAAATTTTTGACAATTAATTGTGTATAAATCCCCACCAAGAGGTTCAGACATCGACAAATCCAGCCTGGCTATAATCCAACATCGTCCATCCCAAATTGGTCCACTTTTACTCATTCATTAAACTATCTCACTTTATACCCCAAATTCAACTCAAACCATGAAAACACATTTCATCCATCATCTATCGTTTTTATACCCTAAGGAAGTAGTTTTCCTGCAATTTCCACACATAATAATATGACCAAATTCGGATAGCCGCTCCTATAAATTTATAACCAAATTTCTTTACAAGAAATTTCCCTTCTACCTTATTCATGTTCCAATTTAAATATATTTATACATATTAAATTTACCATAAACATAAACTTTCCTGAACTCCCATGTCAATCTTATTGGCAAACAATCCAACCATATTTAGTTTCACCCCCCATTATGTTAAAACATTTAATTCTAAAACCTCTTATGCAATTTTTTTATTTTCCTTACTCAACTATTTACTATCTATTATCATTTGTTTTAAATAACCAACCAGTTTTACCTACATTTTCTTTTCCTAATACATTATCATAGTTTGTCTAAAATCTTTGGTCTATGAAAACCAATCTATACTTTGAACATAAATCGCTATCAACCTTTGCCTTTAAAATATCTCCGCAACCTTTATATACCGTAAAATTAAAGATAAACTCACCTAGTGATTTATAGCAACTATAGCAAAATAATTTATTAAATTATTTTTCCACTCAATATTTCAAAACCACGTTCCCTTCGAAGAAGACTCATAGCTACAAATGATACTATAATACTAATTCCTGTTAAATTTTAATACGTTTATTTATACCGCTTATTTAATAATACCAGTTTCCTGACTTAGCGTTACCTCTCGACTCCTTAAACATATTTGAGTTTTTGAACGAACGGTCGCCATTGCGGGCACTGACTTGACAGGTCTTGATCTTGATATGATAATCTAGATCTGATAAGGTTGATACGAGAAAAGGAAGGTCCCTTATGTTATATTTACCAAGTTTAACATGAATTACTGTACAAATCATAACTAAGCTAGTCAAATGATGTGACAAAATGCGTAGAATGTGGTCCCACCTATCGACAACCTGGCCACTTGTAAAACGTAAGTATAATGATGGACTTCTTTTACTATTTTGTCGGTCAACTTACAGCATTAACCTAAAACATGTTGTTGAGCGCTTCGTTTTAAATAGTGCTATTCTTTAACTTGAACTTAAAGTAATAATAACGTAGTAAAACCTAAATAGTTGTTATGGTATTTTCAGTAACTAATGGAATCCTTTGCTTTTGTTTCAGCCTTTGTATCGTATTAACTTGATACCTTCGCTGATATAAGAAAATTACTTGGCTTACTTGATGACACCAATGATGGTTAAACTGTTTAAAAGATATAACCAAACTAGAGGAAATAATAATTGCTGCACGTAAACCTCCGTGAACCCAGTGCAAGCTAAAAGATTTGGTTACCTACTTGTGTTTTAGCTACTAAGCAAAGTGATGTGATATGTGGGTTTTGTTGCATTTGAATACTAACAATCATGTTATCTTATCTTTCTGCAATACTTTCTTTCCCTTTGTTATGTACTATTCATAAATTATACAATTGTTACATATAAGTTTCTTTTTATTTTCAAATACCTAACCAAGCATGGTTTGTTTCCTTAGTGCACTGCCTTTCAAATTTCAATTTATAGAATCTGTATTCCTGCGTTTTCTTTTGTGTAAGCGCTTAGTGTTATCTAGCCTTGTTAAACATAATGTCCTAACCACCCCCCTGTCTTTACAATATGTAAGAAGTTTTAATTTTTGAAAGCGGTTTTACCTATTACAATAAATAGTAATCAACCCTTGTTATCCAACATTATAACTTATTTATGATATTATGATTGAGTTATTGTAAAATCATAAATTCTTTTATGATAAACAATTTACCAACTCTTTACTTACAAAAGTTTTAATGTTTAATAAATTTGTGCGGATGTATCTAAACAAATTTTTATTCCGCATACCAATAGAAAACTGGTGTACTAATAATTATTCTTACATAACATCCCATTTTATCTTAAATTAAGACATCTAATTATACTATAAGTTTCATGTTCCTACTAAAACTAAAAAAAAATAAAGTACTAGTGACATGGTAACTAGTAACTACTTAGGCTTAGACTTCAAACAAAATATCCCACTAAGAATGTGTTCACTATTTTTTCATAAGATCACTGCTTTGATCATTATAGCTAACTATTGTTTCTTGTCCTTAAATGATTAATACTTGTTATGGCCGCATTTTACTTTTAAATCAGGGCAGTCTATAGATCCCTATTCCTTCTACCTCGTTTTCAGTCTAAACTTATACTCCTAATTAATTCTAGATGAGACTCCTAATAAATTCCAAATGAGAAGTGGAATCATGCTTGTGATTTATATTTATGTGTCTAGTAAATATATTTCATGATAACTTTATATAGTCGCAGATGGGTAAGTTTATTACTAATATTTCCATAGCTCTGACTCGGCTTGGAAAAGGTGTTGAATTAAAACTTGCAACAAGGACCGAATTTCTCTCAATTAATTACTTATATGCACAAAGAACTATCTACTACATTTTCATACCACCATTTAAATACAGAAAAGTGAAACTTTCATCTATCCTTTTTCTTTTATTTATTAATTTGTTTTGCATTGTAATCAATTGTTACATATAAATCACATATTTTAATTGAATTAGTTATATTTACTTATCTCATTGTAATATAACCTCCTTTGATTTTTTTTTTTTTTTTTTTTTAACCAACATTTGCTTTGGCCACAACCACATACTGCAGTTTCACCAAAGAAGAAAATAATGAAAGAGAGAGAGAGGAAAGAGAACCACCTCTTACTCCCCACCAACCACGACCAATCTCTAATGTCTGTTACAGAAATTCACTCTTTTAAATTGTGTAATGAATTTTCAGTACTCTTTGGAAATTTAATTGAGCTATTCAAACTATAATAATGTTTCTGTTCAGATCTTGAATTGATCGTGATTTAGCTCTCTCCCTGTCCAACCATTTCTCTCTCTTTCATTCCTTTTTAATTTTATTATTCATTAAAAACCAATTTTAACATTATTCCTTAACTAATGTACATTCATTTTCTATTCCAAGTCTTTATTATTCTTTAAGGTACAACTCCAACACTCCTCACTTAATTAATCTACATCTCTTATTCTAATTTTCTAAATATTTTTTTTTTTTATAATTTTCTTTTATATAACTTACATGTTTTCTTTCTTAAAATTTTATTTTTCATTAAGGAACTCAGTTTTTTTTTTCTTTCTTTATTACTCATTTATCAATGTAAGTATATTATCCTTTAACTTTCCTCGTTTAATTAATCTATAAGTAACCTTTCCTTTTCAAAGGGTTTTTTTTTTTGTTAATATAATTATATAACTAAACTATTCTACACAATTTGTGTTCTGTTCTGATCATTCTATTACTCAAATTATTTGCTTATATTTAAATCAACCTAAGTTTAATTTTACTGGAGTCCCTGGTCAGCATGTACACCGTCATTTGTATAGTATCGTGATAAATGGATAGTATTATATTTACCACGAATTTTGTTAGTTTTTGGATCCACTAAGATGTAAACATTTTGATAAGGCACTGCAGCCACCTTGAATGGACCCTCATATAACGCTTGAAATTTCTTAGTGAGTTTTCTTTCCGCATCAGATTTATTTAATTTCCTAATTTTTACCAAATCCCCTATCTGATATTGTATCAATCTATATTGTTGATTAAACTTAGCCTGTCTGTGCTGAGCTGCCCTATTCAAATTAATTTTAGCCTTTTGCCTTACATCTTCTATATTCAATTGTATGTTTCTTTTAATCTCTTTGTCAAAAGTCATTGTATTTGGTTGACCATATAAAATCTCACAAGGAGTGTAACCGGTGCTTTCGTGAAAAGTATTATTATATAAATTTTCAATGTTAGGCACAATGTCTACCCAACTTTGATGCCTTTGCCCACAATAGGTTCTAAATAAACGTCCTAGCTCTTTATTGACTCGTTCGGTAGTATTGGGTCGTGGATTACGAACTGTTGTGTAAATCATCTTGACCTTTTCTTCTGCCATGAATTTCTTCCACTGCCGACTTATAAACTGACTCCCATTATCAGTCATAACTGCTGTAGGTTTTATAATTTTAAAAAACTTCCTCATTTTACCCACTACCGCCCTAGCTGTGGCCCTCCTTAATGAGTATAATTTAATAAATTTACTAAAAGAGTCCTGTATAACTAAAATGTATCTCATACCAAATTTCCCTGCCGGCAATTCTCCATATAAATCTGCCATAATTATTTCTCCAATAGTACTAGTAACAATAGATCGGCAGGGGCCCACATGTTTTCTATTATCACTTTTCGAAATTTGACAAACATGACATGTTTTTAATACTGCCTTGACCTCCCTAGTTAATCCCCTCCAATAAAATCGATCTTTTATGTATTTAATAACTTTAAAAGCCCCTTGATGTCCCATTTCAAGATGCACACTCTGTATCACTTCTTTCACTAGTGATCGTGGTAAATATATGACCTTTTCTTTAGTTTTGTCTGGAGTAAAGTATAATATATCATCCTGTAATATGCATTTCTGACTTATCCTAGTTTGTTTATCATAAACCCCATGAATCTCCCAATTTGCTATGATTTCGCTTATTTCTGGATCCTCTCTTTGCAAATTTGATATTTCCCTTAATTTCTTTATTAAACCCTTATTTGGCCCAGTTTCCGTATAGTGTATTTCTGGTAATTTTAATTTATCTTCTTGTAGAAGCTCACTATGTGGTGGATATCTAGACAGAATGTCCGGTCCTATATTATCATGCCCCCGTATATGTTGTATCTCGTAATGAAACTGTTCCAGATAATTTATCCATCTTGTCACACGTGCGCTATATAACTTCCAATTTTTTATGAAAATTAAAGCTTTGTGATCTGTTTGTATGTATACTTTGGTGCCCCGCAAATAAGTTGCAAATTTTTCTAAACAGCAAATTACAGAAAAAAACTCCCTCTCAGTGGTAGTCCAATTCATTTGCGGGCCTTTTAACATTTTACTATGAAACCCCAGTATTCTTATTTGTTTGTCTTTGTCTAGTTGATATAACACCCCTCCCATTCCTACCCCAGAACAATCGGTCTGTAAATAATAAGGTTTTGTGACGTCTGGGTGTTGCAATTCTATAACCTTAACAAATTGATTTTTCACACATTCAAAAGCCTCTTGTTCTTTACTTCCCCAGCGCCATGACACCTCTTTCCGTAACAGTTGACATAATGGTTGTATATGTTGACTATAGTTTGGTATAAATCTCCTATAGAAATTGCATAACCCTAAGAAAGCTCTAATCTGTTTAAATTTCTTGGGTACAGGAAATTCTCTGATAGCCCGAGTCTTTTCAGGGTCAGTTTTAAGTCCGTTTGTTGATATTACATAACCCAACATGTGTACTTCCCTACACAGAAATTGACATTTAGCTAAATTACAAGTCAACCCGGCTTTATCTAATTTTCCCAATATTATGTCTATATGTCTAAAATGCTCTTCTAAATTTCCAGTCGTTAAAATTGCCAAATCATCCAAGTAATTTACACAAAAATCTCGCACCTCATGACCCAATATAATATCCATTGCACGAGAAAAGCTGCCCACCGAGGTTTTTAATCCTTGAGGTAATACATTATATACGTATGATTTCCCGTTAAAACTAAATCCGGTATACTTTCTACTTTCCTTGGATATAGGGATTTGGAAATATGCATTGTTGAGATCTATTATACTTATATATCTTGTGCCGTGGAATGAATTCATAACGTCCAATTGAGACGGAGGTTTTTCAGTTTCAGCAATCATGTATTTGTTCAATTCTCTTGCATCTAATAGTACTCTAATTGTCCCATCTTTCTTAAGTGTAAATGTTAATGGGCTGCAATATTCAGTTTGTGATCGACTAATAATTCCCTGTTCCTGTAATTCTAGTAATTTATTTTCAACTTTGTCCCTATATGCATATGGCACCGGATATGTTCGTTTTATTATAGGCGTATGTCTTTCCATATGGATAACATGTTGATAACAATTAGCTCTACCTAATGCGGAACTAAACAATCGCGAATACCCTCTTAACAATGTGTTTAATTTATCATAATCTTTACCCTGTAATTTTATACCCGTCTCAATTGCACCCTGTAACTTTTCAGAAATATTTTGCCCTAGCTCTACACAGCCCTGTTCTGTTTCTGACAACAATTCTGTTTCCCTTTGATAAAAATTAGTCCATAATGTGGTTCCACAATACTGAATTCCAACTCTACTATCCCCCTTTTTTAGTTCTAAGGTTACTTCTTTCTCTTTAATCCAATCAAATCCCAATATTAACGGAAAACTTAGTTCAGGCACTATTAAGAAATTTACATCCATTGATACCCCCCGTATCTGAATTGTTAATAGCACTATATTTTTAATATCCTTGCTTTTATGACCTGAAGCCGTTTTAATTTGTATTGGCTTAATAGGCATTATTGGTATATCAGGATATTTATTTTTTAATTCGCCCCACAACTCCTCTGACATACAAGTGATATCACTGCCTGTATCTAGCAATGCTACCAAATTATAATCTCGCACATTAATCTCAATCTCTGCCTTAAACTGCTGTTTAGTTGATTTTTCCTCTTCTTCCTCAAACACCGATCTAACTACCTGCCCTTTCTCTTCTAAAGTGGTTTGTTCTATTTTTAGTTTTAATATGTTAACAATATCTTGTACTTCTATTAACTCTTTCATTAAATCATTATTATAACCTATCCCATTATGCTTATTTTGACTTAACAATCCTATATTTAAAGGTGACTGCAGTCCCCTACCATTTATCCCTAACAATTGTCCAGGCTTCCATCCCATATTTGACATCATGCGTAGTACCCTATTATTTACAGCTGACCAGGGACTCTTTTTGTCAACCGCTAATAGTTTTCCGATTCCACATCTTCCCCTTTAACCATGCCCTGCACCGCTGCTCTTGACCCTGATGGCTGCGCTTGATTCGTTGGACGCTTCCAGTTCTGATACCCCTGACGTATTTTCCTAATATCTCCACCCTTCACCTTTTCTGTAGTAGCATTCTTATTGGTTACATTTGTAATTGTTCTATTTTCCTGTTTATTTACTTCGTCTAATGTACGCAAAAACTCTGCAGTCTCAATTACCGTTGATAATTTTGATGTTATAAAAGCCTGTTGTATATAACGTGGATAATGACGAATCACATCTGTAACCAACTGCGCCTCTGGTATGGCAAAGCTTAACATCTTAGCTTGTCCGATTATTTTCAAAAAATAGGTAAGCATTGATGGTTGTTCAGAACGCACCCACACCCCTTGAACTATGTTTCTTCGTAATTCGTTTTGTTCAACGCTACCCCAGTATGTTGATAGAAAATCTGCTTTGAAGTCAGCTACTGAGGTCCATCTATTTTTATATATTCGAGCCCAGTCACGTGCAGTATCATCCAGACACTCTTGAATAATTTCTAGCTCTTGTCCTGCCTTCCCTGTTTTTCTTAGATAGTTGTCCAGGTCTTCCAAAAAGGTTACCGGATGTTGCTCAGGAATTGACTTTCCAAATCTAGGTTTTTCTGCAGTTACATTTTTAACGTTATAGACAACACTTCTTTGGTCTTCCTGACTCAACTCGCCCCTTTCTATAATATTTTTCTCTGCATTAGCGGTTAAATCACCATTTTCACTAATAGTTACAGGCGTTGGAACTATATCTTTGGTCTGCTCTATTACCTGGTTTTGTACTTTATTTGTGTTTTCAAACATAGCTTGTAATTCTCTTCGTAATTGTCCAATCTCTGTTGACATTCTCCTTTCCGATCTCATTAATAAATTATGGAAATAACTTGTTCTGGGCTTCCTTTGCTTAGTTTTAACCTTATTAACTCTGCCCCTTGACGGAGGTACTTGGCGTTCACACCTTTCCGTTAAATTTTCTCCCCTATCATTCGGTTCAGATCCCTCTCCCTCTTCTGAATTCTGCCTTTCAACAGATCTTGCTCTCGATTGACCCATCTCCCTAAGTCTTACAGGAATGGCCCGCTTCCTTGTTGGTCTTACCATCTTTTAACCCTTTTCTTTTCTTTTTTTTTTTTCAATTAATCAGCCTACAGCTTCCTGCCAACAAACAAACCCTACAATATTTTCCCTGCTTTACTCATTTTTTTTTTTTTCAGAATAAAGTTGGGAAAAGTTATTATTACAAATTTTCTCCTATCTCCTTTTGCATACAAGCTTTGTTAACTTATTTATACAAATAGGCATACATACACATACACAAACACACACGTGTGCATGTACATGCACATACGCCTACCCCCTTTTTTTTTTAATTATATTTTTATTTTAATAAATAAATTCTAATCAATATGAAAAAATAATAATTTACTAATACTGTTTTTCCCATAATATTATCAGAATCCTTGTTACTATCCATTAATACACTATTTTACTTTCAAAAGTATCTACCTATTAACTATGTATGCATCCTACTACTTTAATTAAGATAAACTTATAAGTTTTCCCTTAAAAGTATTGAACTAAAATTGGTAACAAAGTTTCTCAAATAATTACTTATACGCACGAAATTTATCTACTACATTTACATTCTACCATTTAAATTTTGAGACTGAATAGTAAAATAATTTAATTTTCTCCCTTGTCTTTTATTTTCTACCAAAATTTTCTAGTTTCTAGACTTGAATATACTCTCAAACTTAAGTTCTGAACGCGTTTCCTTGAACTTATCACTGACATGACATCGCTATAGGGCAAAGGCATCAGTACTCGCTCGCTCAAAATTATAATATTTAATATGCATTAAAACATCAAAATATCAAACTTCATCGTATTGCATCTATAATTAGATTATAATCATAGTGCTTTACAATATTCAATAACTCTATAATTCATACACACATGTCATGAATACATACACTCAAATCCTCTAGAGTAAATGAAAATCAAAAATATCTTTAATTAAAGAGGCTAGTAGAACATTTAAAGTTCCCCGGCACATTACACACAACCGTAATCAGATTATATGTCAACTATTATTATTTTAACACTATATCACGGAACAATGTCAAACAAACCAAGTATGAATGATAACATATTGATTGATTTGATTGATAGTTATTTTTCATAATAACTTGATTTTAGTTTCATTATAGGTAATAATTATACACCGAAACTGTTCACAAAATTTTTGAGACAGAACTGATGAAAGTACCATTATTAATGTTTAAGTTAAAACGTTTATTTATAAATAGATTTATTATTTTAACGTAGTTAGTTAAGCAAATGAAATGTATCCCGTATAAAATCCATTCCATTGAAGCAATCTACTCCGCTTAAGAGACAAGAGATCTTGCTTTGAAAACTTGTTAACAAGCCGACCACTGGTACATTTACCCCAACAGAGGTTTGTTTTGAAATAATTATAATCGATAGGTACTCACTATCAATAATGTTCTATGATTTATCGAATGAATCTTATAAAACCCTGATAACTAACGGATAGTTTTTAAATTGGTAGCTAATTAATTAAAATAAGATAGTTATCAATGTTATGCTATCAATGTGTTTGTTATGCTAGTATAAATTAAAAATGACATGATAACATAATTCGACCTATCGAATAAATTCCTAGAAAATCGCATCGCACCCACTTGTTGCGCTATCTATGATCAATTTCCTGAATTCGACCAATCAGAAATGAGATAAATAGACGACTCCGCCAATCCAAACCAGTCATGTAAAAATAAATAACCACCGACTACAATGCGTCACCTTCGCTTCTAGTCTACCAGTCCGTATACATTTTGACAGATGTAACTTCAGTGAGTTTCCAGTATTAATACAACCAGTGATTATAAGTGAAAAGTGCGTTATAAACAATGATTCGATGCAAACGCGACGTTTTTTAAGTTTTAGTTAGCCTAGCCATGTATCTAGATCTCAGCAATTTCGGTAGTCTATAATAGGTACATTTATAGTGGACGTACTTTTAGTGAATTGTGAAAGCGCGCTTATATTAGGACAAATTGAAACAACTAAACCGGATAATTTTGTAAACTTTACCTATAGATAAACTAAATATTTCGACTAAGTATAGTTCTAACCTAACCCATTGTAATACAAAGAATTAAAAATAATGATATCCAATTTGTGTTGTTAAGTTATTTATCCATTGAAGTGAACTCGAAACTTACTAAAGTTATATCATTCTCCTACTCACTCCTATTACACGGACAGCAAATTGTGGCAGAAGGCCGCCACTTTAAACAGTAAAGCACTTAAATTAACCCAAATTCTCAATCCTGGTCTAGGCACGCCAAACTGTACCCACCCCCCTGTCTTACTTTCTCTTATCCTCTATCCTCTTATATTATATATAATGTATCAAAACTATTGAAGACTCTTTATAACCTTTAAACTATTTAGATTGCTGGAATAAAAGATAAATTAACTGCGTTGATGGTGTTTAGCCTAAAACTAAATTAATAACTTGTAATATAAATTGTTGAAATGGCCACGTGATCGTCTAATGTCTAGGAACCTAAGTTGTGAACCTATTTTAGTAACCTAAGTACTTTAATGAAATAAGAGAATGATATAACCAGTCCTAAAATAACATATTTCCCTACTCTAGATTAATAACAACTTCTACAACACAAACTTTTCCCTTAATTAAGAGAAGTGAGATGAGAGTCTACCTAATTTATTATACACCTATAATTATGTTACAAATTAAACCTGATAAAACATTTATTCCAATGACTAAGAAACCTTTAAGACTATTAGATAAATTTGATTGTCAATAAAAGGCTAAATATAAATGAAATGAATTAAGTTTTGTAAAAATATATGTCAGTTGTAAAGGTAGGTACCTCTCTGACTGTTCCAGTACTTCCGGTCATAGCTATGTAGATCCTACACCGATATTCTACTAAATACTAATTTTATTTGTACGACTTCTATTTGAGTATTCTATAAATTTAATAGTTTTTGTGAATCCCTACATATTAGTGGTAAAGGGTGGGCACCTCCCCGCCCAACCGGTACTTCCGGCCATTACTATGAAGTTCCCCCACTAATATCCTACCAAAATACTAATTTTATATATTTAACTCTTATTTCAGTATTCTAGAAAGTTAAGTATTTTAAGTATTCTAGAAATAGTTCTTTGTTGAGTCTATTTCTGTTATAACACCAAAATCAAGTGTTATTTAAAACTAAATAAGTCTTTATTATAATTGAAGTCACCATCATTTCCGAAAGGATCTCCAAAAGAAGAAACGTTGAAGTAACTCTTGGATCAAAGTCCTTATAATTAAGAAATTATCTCTATTTCTCAATTTAGAGATTAAGTAATACAAACAGATGTTTTATCTGAAATAATCATTCTATGATAAATAATTATCTGAACCAACAGAAAATATAATTTAATAAAATTTAATAAGAAAACCTTTTAATATCTTTAATAATTAGAAGTGATCCCCCAATAAAAGACCATACGAAAGACCTAGCCTATTAAATGTAAAATTAATAATTCCTAATAGGTTAATTATAGAAAACTTCCTAGTCATGATACTATCTGACTAATACTACCAATGTAACTTCACTAGAAGAAATGTCCTTGGTCAATCTAGAACAATTGTTCATATGTATTCCCTTGGGAATGGCTTAATGAGTTGACAGCATCAGAAACCAACCGTGGTCCTTAGACTTAGACGGCAGAGTCGTAACTCGGTTTGTACTGCAATCATTAGCCGTAGATTGTGAAAGACAGAAGGACCGTTCAACTTGTAAGTATTGCCCTAAACTTTATCAATATGAAAGTCTAACTTTGTATAGGGATATCTAATATCCTTGAGGTGTGTCTAGCCTCAAATGCCTCAGTCAGTGATCAATCCAGTCACATAGGCGCCTTTAGTCAGTGATCAATCCAGTCACTTTAGGCTAAACTCAATCAGAGTATTTATGTATACTTAAGTAAAAGTATTTAGTTTATATTTAACTTTACCTACTTTGCTCATTCCTCAACGACCATGTGTATAAGTCAACGCAGAGAAGTTT
>CASGFW010000069.1:0-38241 GCA_949316455.1 Acleris holmiana | reverse complement strand
ACTACGAACTTCATAGACTCATGCATAAGAATAAATACTATTAGAAGGGCATCTTCGGCGTCGTTGTATAGATTTGACAGCAAAGCCGTCAAATAATTACATACAGCGCCGCACGCCCCGCCTTACCTCTCTCTCGCCTGTCGCAAAATAAGGGTTATCACAAGTATATTTATAATACTAACTGAGCCCGCAACCTCGTTTGCATAGAATTAGTTTATTTAGGTACACACTCATAAAAACAAAAGCTATCTTTCCTATGGTCAATAGTTAAAAGCTTGTGTGCATATAAGTTTTGTTTTTATATGATAGCAGTCCTGACGCCGTTTATGCGGGAATGGGCTTAGCCAGAAAATTAGGCGTTAAAAACGTTAACTTCCGGCGTGTCCACAGAAAAGACGCTAACCTAAATCTGTGTATGACCCATTTACCTGTAAAACTATACGGTAAACCATAACATTTTTTTTACACAAGCGGAGTGGGATAAAAAGTACCCTAAATATTTTGCGTCTCAGTGGTGGCTTTGACAAATCTCTTATCAGTTAAAAGGTGCAGTTTTAAAAAAAATACGCTTATCCGGTACTCGTATCAGTGTCGTAATAATACTAATAATATATACCAAGAGCAAGATCGTGAAGGCGAATTGCAATTTTTTACTGTAGTGTTTTAATACAAGTATTGTTAAATCTATACCAAAAGTGCACAGTTAAATAATGTATTTATTTCTTTCTTTCATTCTTTACGCTCTTTACTTAATGTGTTTATGTTACAAATAATAAATAAAGATTGAAACTTCGTTGATATCGTCCTACAATTGCCCTAAAGCACGTAGTCCTAACAATTTCGTATGGTAAAACCACAGTTTGCGTAGACAGTGGCGCCTTTGAGGGCTTAATTTGAAATAATTGTTGCACGTTTACTTCAAGCGCCGATTCTGGGTGGCAACCCGCTAGTGTTTTCTGCGATAAGTAGTCTTGGACTGCTAACAGGCCACGCGGGAGCGCGCGTGGTGGGGATAAAGTTACCCTTCTAATAGTATTTATTCTTATGGACTGTGTACTTTCTATATCAAAGTTTTTATGCAAAGTTGTTTGTTTTATCATCACTGGTGGATTAGGACTTTATTGGCACACTTATAAACGAACAATGTAATCATATCTTGGTTTTTTTTTTTACTGTAGGATCGACTTGTAATTTAGCAATTCTATGTCACCATAATGTTTTCAGGGTATCTTAAATATCTAAACTTTTTTTTTGTTATTGCTGGGGAAATGCGTTTACCACCCAGGTCTAGGGGGACCCGGGATGGTTATTCGATGGCCGCAACGTACAGTATCGAAGCTGCAAAATTGAGGTTTTTTTTTTTATTGTGGTATTTGAAAGCGAATTAAATGAGCTATTAGAAAAATAAAGTTTTTTGCAAAAATTCCCGCTCAAAAAAAAGTTTTGAATCGAATAACATCGACACTTCATATTTCAAGAACTTAACATGATCGAATGTGCTAAATTCGATGGTGTTCGCTGACAGCCGCGAGCGTACAGATACCGCAACTGCCCGCATCGTCAGTGTTCGTCGCAATGTGAGCGAGTGAGGACGTGCCGTCTTAGGTTATAAATTATTTACGTTTTTTTATGTTTTTGTTTATCCGATTCTTTGATTTGTATTAATAATGAATACCCGCGGTAGACGTTTAGTAAATTTGGTAAAAAAAAGTGACCAGTCTAGTGAAATTACTTCGCCCGACAACAATGACAATCGTCTTGGTACGTATTTATAATCCGCTTTAATACTAAATATTAATTTTATTGTGTTCTATATTGCTGGCAAAAGACATTGCTAATATTTATTTTGTAGAAATTAATCATAGTTGTGATTTTTCTTACTGCACGTGTCTAAATTGAAGGTCAGTCGGGCTAAAACTATCGAAAGTGCTACTTTCGATAATGTACGTCTGGATTTGAGTACGTGGGCAGTTTGAGAACTGTCGAATGTGGCAGTTTCGATGTTTTACTATTACCAAGACTTATCGAATCTGCCGGTTACGATTTTTTTCTATGCTGTATTTAAAGTTGGTTGAGAGATTCGATGTTGTCTTTAATTTTTAATTTATTTAGAATAGTAAAATAAACATGTAAATATATGTTTTTTCATGTTTCAGAATCCCCTGTTCCTTATAATGAGTGCACTGAGGAAGAATGGGATTTTTTACAAGATATTTATGACAATGCTTTTCCAGCTAAACGAACAGAATCAGGTGATGGAACAACTAGTGACTGTTTGGTAAATGATTCTCACAACGTTATACTGGGCAGTGAAGAAGGTACACCTATGCCATCGCCCTCTGTACATGATTTTTACACTGAAACACCGCTTATAGAAGATCCTGTACATACAGTAAATAAAGAAGATTATATTATGCCAATGCCTGCATCATTACCCAACCAAAATATTCACATTGATTCTCCGCCAAATATTACTCGAGACCTGGAAAACGTCCCAAGTGTAAGTTCACTTATTTCTATGCCTGCTTCATTACCCGACCAAGATTTTCACATTGATTCTCCGCCAAATATTACTCCAGACCTGGAAAACGTCCCAAGTGTAAATTCACTTACTTCTATGCCTGCTTCATTACCCGACCAAGATTTTCACATTGATTCTCCGCCAAATATTTCTCGAGACCTGGAAAACGTCCCAAGTGTAAATTCACTTATTTCTATTCCTGAAATTGAAAACCCTGTTACTCCGGATACCTCTATCACCCTTAAACGCAAAGCAACATACAAGTCTGACCCTGGTCGCAAAAGGAAACGGCATGTCAACCAATGGGCAGACAATCGTAGGAAATTACTTACGAATTCAGGAAACCAGTATGTTTCCAAAAGAGGTAAGACTGTACCAGCTAAAAATATGAAACAAGCGTGCCCTGCAACTTGCAAACTAAAATGCTCTGAGTATTTCACAGAAGACATTCGAAAAAACATTTTCGATGAGTTCTGGCAATTAGCTGATCACACTAAGCAATGGATGTACATAAATAAATTTACTAAAAGACACCAAAAGAAAAGAATGACAACGGAAGGTCCATCTAGACGAAAATTTACGACCAAATACTACTTACCACTCCCTACAAACGATACTTATGAAACTCGGCAAATTTGTTTAAAGATGTTTTGCGGCACTCTATCTATAACAGATCAAACAATTAGAACTGCACATGAAAAGTTGGACCTTTGTGGCATTACGGGTAATGACAACAGAGGAAAACACCAAAATCACGCCAAAAAGATAGATGAAGAAATGATTCGAAGTGTTTGCGATCACGTTAAATCTTTTCAACCTGTTGAATCTCATTACACGAGGAAAAGTAGCAGTAAATTGTATTTAGATAACTCATTAAGTTTCAATAAAATGTTCTTAATGTACAAGGATTGGCCAGAACTGAACTCGTATAATAATACTGCAGAAACTGAACGACAATATCGAAATATAATAAACGACCACATGAATATTGCATTCTTCACCCCAAAAAAAGACTTGTGCAATAAATGCCATGCATTTACCAACTTGGAAACTCCTACAGCAGATCAAATATCTGCTCATGATACTCATATTTCAAATAAGGAAACCGCACGAATTTACAAGGCACAAGATAAAGAAGATGCAACAAATAATACCCCAACAGTCGTGTGTGCAACTTACGATTTCCAAAAAGTGCTTAATTGTCCTTCTGCCGAAGTTTCACTCTTTTATTATAAACGAAAACTGTCACTTATGAATTTCACTGTATTTGATTGCGGTATTAAAGAAGCTTATTGTTATTTATGGCCGGAAAACGTAGCAAAACGAGGGGCGAATGAGGTTGGAAGTTGCCTATTAAATTTTATTGAAAAAAAGAAGTCCAGTGGTGCAACGGATATAAGGTTTTGGTCGGACAATTGCTCCGGGCAAAATCGCAACAGAGTAATATACAGTCTTTACATGTATGCCAGCAACAAATACAATGTTGATATCAGACATAGGTTTCTCGAGTCGGGACATACGCAACAAGAAGCAGACAGTGTACATGCTCTGATTGAGAGATCTGTAAAAGGCAAAATAATTTATACACCAGATCAATGGTACGCTTTGGTTCGCTGGGCAAAAACAAATGATAAACCATACAATGTCATAGAGGTGTCCCAAGATAGCCTGTATAATTTGAAAGAGTTATTACAAAGCAGAAATTTCAAGAAGAACACTTTAAATCAAGATGTGAAGTGGAATAACATTAAAGAGATCTGTGTGAAGAAATCGGAACCTAATGTTATTTTTTATAAATATGATTTCGAGTCAGATTATCTCACATTAAATACCTTAGTTCTAACACGACGCAACAGAAAAACTATTGTGACCAATCAAAATTGTGAATTGAACATACTATACTCTGATAATTTGCCTATTCCTCACGCCAAGTATAAAGATTTGATGTCGCTTTGTGAAGCAGGCCATATCCCGAAACAATACCATAACTTTTTTAAAAATCTTAAGACAACTCAAAATGAAAGTTCTGTCATTGTATCAGAAAGCGACGATGATGATTGAGTAAAATTATTAAAGGACCAGATCTGATTTTTTCTCATTTTATAGTATTTTTTACATAATTAGTATGACTAAGTACATTTTTTTTTTGTTTTTTAGTAGTTGTAACTAAAGTGCTAAGTGGAACTTTGCTACATTTTTTTTAATTAACAATTGTGAATGTTATGATTGTTATCACTTTGTAGTGCCATTTAATTTGTTTTTTATTCCAATTTTAACTATTTTTAGTTACTATTCGATCTCATAATTACGAATGACAACTCAAAATGAAAGTTCTGTCATTGTATCAGAAAGCGACAATGATGATCGAGTATAATTATTAAAGGACCAGATCTGATTTTTTCTCATTTTATAGTATTTTTTACATAATTATTTTGACTAAGTACCATTTTTTGTTTTTTTTTATTTAGTGGTTGTAATTAAAGTGCTAAGTGGAACTTTGCTACAATTTTTTTTAATTAACAAGACTGAATGTTAAGATTGTTATTACTTTGTAGTGCCATTTAATTAGTTCTTTATTCCAAGTTTAAATATTTTTAGGGACTATTCGATCTCATAATTACGAATGACTACATGATCTCAAAATATTAAGCATAAGAGTTGATTTGTTATTAAACACTTACAAACAAATTGTGTTTCATCTAATCCTACCTTTCAGATAAATCTCTATGTTAAATTTTATTAGGGTGCTCTATATTGAAAGTCAAAGTCAAGTGAAAGAAATCTTGTTTACCATTATAAACAAGTAATTTCCGTAGATTAATATCGAAAGTACCAGGTTTATTATTTATTTCATCTTTGCTCAACCTAGAAGACTATCGAATCTGCTACTTCCAATAAAAATAATTGTATAATTCCAAGTAAATGTCTAATAATAAGATCGAAACTACCACATTCAATATTTGTTCAATTTTTCTAAGCGTAGAATACTATCGAATCTGCTATTTTCGATAAAAAAAAAGTATAATTCTAAGTAAATGTCTAATAACAAAATCGAAACTACCACATTCAATAACTGTTAATTTTTTCTAAGCGTAGAAGACTATCGAATGTCCCATATTCGATAAAAAAACAGTTTTATTGAACCACATACATCATTGAATCTGAAATATCTAGCAAACCATAATAAATAGTACAGTGGTGCTTCAGTAAGGAAAAACGTCTATTATAACCATATAACCTGGTAGCAACTATTTCATGATTATTTTAAAAACCATTATTCTATGTCAAAATTTGACTTTAAATTGCCCTCCTGTCAATAACTGATTTTGTAGTTTCGATACTGTACGTTGCGGCCGTCGATATGTGGGACTCACCAACCGACAACGGCCGGAATACCCACTAAAACCCCAGCGGTAAACCAACCGCGTCCTTCAGGGAGGTGTCACGCGACCACGAGCAAGCGCATTTGGCTGTCACCTCGACGCCAACAACTCATGAGGGTGCCTTGGTTTACTAAGACTCCCTCAGACCTCAGGTGCGTCACGATGGACAAAGGGGTCCCCGGACTCCTTCAGCCGGCACACTTTTACGGTGGGGGAAGTAGGTGCGCGTAGCGTCGCCTTGCCCTTCCCTATCGTCGTCTGCGGAGTGGGTCAGCGATGGCGCTAGTCTCCCTGGCCCGCTCCGCTACCTCCTTCTGCGAGATGACTGCGTCGCAGAAAGAGGCTACCGCTCTCCATCCCTCTTGGCTGCCGAGCATGGCATTTATGAGGCTCGGCAGGGAGAGGTCTCCTCCCACGATTTTGGTGAGCAGTACCCTCTGAGGCTCCCATGCAGTGCACTCCTCTACGGTGTGGCGCACATTGTCGAACAGTGCTTCACACTCGTGGCACCGAGGCGTGCTCTCTCTGATGCAGGTACTTTCCAAAGCAGCTATACCTGGTTAGCACCTGTACCAGCCTGAAGGAAAGCACGCCATGCCGCCTGGCCACCTACCTCTCTAGGTGAGGCTGGATCGCCCCCATTGTGAGTAAGCCGGCCACGGGGGCCTCCAACGCCTCCGCCCACCTCCTTACATCCTCCGCCTAGGCGAACTCCCTGACGTCCTGTACCTCCAGAGCGTCAGGGTAGTCGCCCCGCCTCCTCCTTTTAGCTCGACACTCGTGCACCCTGGTGAGCACCACTGCTGCAAGCTCCCACGGGGGGTCTGCTGCCAACAGCGTAGCCACTGTAAAGGACACCATTTAGTAGCTCCTGGCCACTATCACTGATATAACCCTCTGTGGGCGACGCAGTAGGGTTTTGTTCTGGGCAGTGAGAGCATCCGACCAGACAGGTGCACCGTACAGGGCCATACTCCGGATTATTCCAGAGTATAGGCGTCTGCAGGTGTTAGCGGGGCCCCCCAGATTGGGCAGTAGCCTGCCTAAGGCAGCAGCGGCGCTCAGCACTTTCAGGGCGAGTTGTGCAAAGTGCGCCCCGAAGCCCCACCTCCCATCGAGTATCACACCGAGGTAACGCATCTGGGCCTCTAGCGCTATCACCTTTCCTCGGATGGTGATAGTAGCCCCCTTAGGGGCCCCTTCCGCGGTCTATGGAACAGATGGGCCTCTGTTTTGGGGAGTGCGACCCTGAGGCCCAATTGTTCTACCTTCTTCGCCACCAACGACGTGCCGATCGCGGCCAGCCGTTCGGCCGCCTCAAACGTTAGTCCCCGGGAGGTCACGAGTGTGTCATCTGCGTAGCAGATCACGCTCATCCCAGGAAGCAGTGGTTGGCGTAGCAGCCAGTCCAGCCGTCGGCACCCTCCCACTGGACCTCTCTGTCCTGGAGATACGCCCCCAACACCAGCCTTAGGTAGAGGGGCACTCATCCTCAACTCTTCTGAAGTATCCCTATCCCTATTTCCAGGTTATGCTTGGTTGCTGCCTTTCATACTATTGTCTGACCAATTATATAATTTTAAAGTCTAAACTGATACCTCTCTGTGCCACCTATGTTGGGTTTTCTGAATTGTGCTTGTGTGTATGTATTAATGTCTTCTAGGGAAACTATCTATCACTTGTATGGGGTTTATATTGTTGCAGCGAATAGCCAAACGCGAGCCCTTCAGCGATTACCGCTTTAAAGATGAAGTGATCTGAGTGGAAGTGAGCCGTGTAAACCCTTACACTTTAGCTTAGTAATCTCTTGGGTAAGTGTTCTACACTCAAGGAATTACTAGAACCAAGACTAATATACATACTCACTAGTACAATATCTAGTGATTCCTAACTGCGGACTGTATATAGAGTTATTAGGACCACTGTAGTATGTAGGAAAGTAATATGGTAGTAACCAGCTGACCAATCCCTTCCCTCATCCCAGGAGAGGACAACTTTGTGGACGGTCTTCATAGAACTCATGCGAGGATATTGGGGCATGCGATCCTCTAGAACATTGTTCAAGGGTATCCTCGAGACCTGAAGGATGCCACCGTAACATAGTTGCTTAATATTATTTCTTCATTCCTTAATTCTATACTGTGGGGGCATTCAGCAGCCTCAACCTCCTAATCACTAATTACTTTATTTTACACTTAACTTAATCATTCTATTGTATTTATAGGGTTGACCTATGAGGTCCCCTGAGAGATAGGTCACTTAAAACAATTTATTTGTTTCACAAGTTACCATTCCCATTATATACAACTAACTCATTTAGTTCAAATTATTTTACTCGAACCCACAATGCGATATCCGAAGGCCGCGTGCCAGGACAGCGTACCAGCGATGGACGGCCTTCATCCTCAAATGATGATTTGGTATTGGAAGAAGTGGCAAATGATCCGTCCACTTCCGTGAGAATGATTGAAAGGCGTACGGGGATACCTAAATCAACGGCTCATAAAATATTGCAAAGAAATAAGTTTCATCCCTATCATATTCAACGTGTCCAAAATTTACAACCGCAAGATTACCCGGCTAGGGTTACATTTTGCCGAGAAATGTTGAGTAGTACTGACTTAACGTGAATTGCGGTGTATTTTACGTTTTTCTTTAAAAAAAAATATTTATTAGTATTTTGATGATAAAGTATTTATCATTTTTAAATGCCCATTAAACGAGCATGTTTTTAATCTAATTGGCTAACCAGTGGTCATGTATTTTTTTTCCACCATGAGGGGCTAAAGTTTGACCAAAATAAAACGGAAGAGGCCAATTTTAAATTTAATTTAAAAAATAAAAAAAAAACTACAATAGTTACTTTTTAATGGTTTTTACCATTTGATAACACAACTATTCAAGATTGTTTTGCAATAAAAAAAAATTAAAAATAAAAAAATCCGAATACCACAGATGAAAAACTCAGTGCGGGTGTACATTTTTCTAAAAATCAGAAAAATCCAAATATCTCGAAAATGGTGCGATTTTTACAAGGCGATTTTTCCATGTTAGGTAGGTGGCTTGCTCACCTACCTCCCCCTTAAGTTTGTCGTGGTACTTACGGGACACCCTGTACAATGTGACAAAAGAAAAAGAACATGCAAGTTACGCTAAAAAGGACACCCCTCAGCAATGTGCTGCAGCAAGCTGCAGCGCTGGTTTTCAATAGTGCCCTGAATACATACTAGGTACTAAATTAAATCTATAAACGAAGGCCACGGTCACTGACAAAGTGTTACAAATAGTCATGAAATACATACTAAACGGCTGGCCACGAAAAATTTCATGTCCGTCAGTGTTTCCTTTCTTTCAGTGCAAAACACTTAGACATACAGGATGGCTGCATTTTTCGAGGCCATCGAATTGTAATCCCAAAAGTTTATCGTGTGCATATGCTAAAGGAGCTACATTCGTCACATTTTGGAATAGTTAAAACAAAAAGTAGTGCTCGCGCGCGAATGTGGTGGCCCAAAATTGACGCGGAAATTGAACAATGGATTGGATCGTGTTCGGTGTGCGCGGCGGTGGCCCTGGCCGCGCCTGGCCGCCGCCTGGCAGTGCGTGCACCTCGATTACATGACGATCGGGCAGCGCGTGTATCTTGTGGTCATAGATGCGTTCAGCAAATGGCTGGACTGCATATACATGGATTGCGGCACCTCTACTCGAGCCTTGATCGCAAAATTAAAGTATTTAATTTAATTGTTCGGAATACCTACTATTATTGTATCTGACAACGATATCAAGATTAATTCTGTAGAATTTAATACATTTTGTTCAATGAACGGAACACAACATATGACGTCCCCTATTTATCACCCAAGCACCAATGGTCAGGCGGAAAACTCTGTCAAAACCTGTAAGAAAATGATAAAATGTATCGTAAATGAAAAAACACCAACCAATGAAGTACATGACAAGTTGTTAGAATTATTATTTCACTATCGCAACACGGATCATAACATTGCTCCACGGGCTTGACACCTGCCAAGCTCATGTTCGGCCGCCCATTAAGAACAAGATTGACCTAATTCTACCATCTGTATCTAAAAATACTACAAATTTGAACAATGTCATTTAAATAATAGTAGGCAGTTTCAATTAGGTGATTATGTCTGGTTGCGTTGGTTTGTAAACAGAAAAGAAATTTGGACTTTAGGCACTGTTGTAAAAATAATGGGGAACAGAATGTATGAATTACATGTTCATGAATATAATGTAAGGTGTATTAGACATGTAGACCAGATGATTAGGTACACGGGTGCATCGGTTGATGAGCAAGGCATCGGGACTGCACCTATCTGCGGCTCCTCAGCTACTGCGACATCGTCGTCGTCAACGCCCCTTCCTGAGAGGCCGAGGGCGGACGAGTCGCCGTAGCCTCCGGAACCAGACCCACAGGGTAATGTTGTAGTTTCTGAGCAGGACGGTGAGGAATGGGCGGAGGCGAGCGACGCTATTGAGTTGTACGAGGAGGAGAGTGAAAGGGCGGAGACTGGGGGGCACGCAACTGGATCTAATTTGTCAGGCGTTCGAGACAAACAGCTGCCAGAGTTGCCGCCCCGTCGCCACCAGCTTAGACCTAGAAGTAATGTTAATTTTAAGCAATTCTTTTAATGTATATATTCATCATTGTTAACAGGTTCAAAGAATAAGGGAAGAGAAATGGTGCGTATATGTACTTGAAAATGTGTGCGTGCGCTCGTTGTATTGCGAGCCTATTGTATTACGCAGTAATAAACGGACTGTCATACGTTACTGTTGTTTGTACACCTCATTGTCACCAGGCTGTATCTCATGATCCGTGATAGCCAGACAGTTGAAATTTTTACAGATGTATTTCTGTTGCCGCTATAACAACAAATAAAAACAATACAAATAAGTTGTATGAATTTGAACACCTTTAGTGAAATATGCTTGCACGAGAGTTACTGTTCATATTTCCACCCATTTGTTTGTACCTACGAGTACGTCTTGCCCTCGCGGTAACGGTGAGGGGGGCACTTGTTCGGCCGCCGCGTCCGAAGTCATACCGTTGCGGTTGCGACCAGAGATGGACGTTACGCGAGAAGTTAGTGACTTCTTACAAAATTAAGCGAAATAATATTAAGGTTAAGGCAGGATGAGGATCTTTGATGTTAGATGAAATATATATATTTTTTTAAACTGGAAACTGTCTTCAAAAAGCAAGAAATAACTTCTTTTAAAATGGTTGGATTAATTCGGCTTTTGTTTAAAAATATAGAGGGACGTCGACTTCAGTTGGATTGACCTATTACCTACCATTTTAAGATAAGTTATTTGGTTTCTTGCTTTTTGAAGACGATTGTTAGTTTTTTAAAACATTAATTTTATTTAATACCTTTTAGTGATCATAATAATACTGTTATATCGTCCACGTACATTTAATCCTATAATATTTGGGGAGTTCCATCGATTACTCCAAGATCCCATCATCAGATCTTGAAGTGCTGGTAATGAGACCAATCAGAAAGTACACCTTATAAAGCTATTTTTATTAAATCTGTCCAGCGGTCTTTGTGTAATTGGAGAACATACATTTAAAAAAACCCGTCGATCTGATAACCTCCTCCGTTTTTTGAAGTCAGTTAAAAAGATTCTAAATAAAGGGAATAAAGATCACAGCGTAAGTACCTATTGTCATTTAATTGTAATAAGATACGTGCAAATTGCTTATGCTGTAAAGTTAGAGGTAAGTAAGTACTTAGTTAGGTATTTCAGTTGCGAAAGACTGATATTGATTTTGATATTTTGTATAGGTACCTAGGTTTTGTTTTGACCATCACCTGAAGCAAATAGTGTTAAATGATTTACAAAACGAACGTGTAGAACTTTAGAACTTAATTCGCACCCCCAACCGGGTAAGGGTACGCCAAGGTGGTTTTTAGTGGGTAACATTACCTTACCCCTTCTCGCTCTGAGAAGGGAAGGAGTGATGAGTCCCGCATACCCCCCCATCACTCCCATGACGGGGGACATGCGTAACGCATTTTCCACCTTGCCAAAAAAAAAAAAAAGGTTAGGTTAGGTTAGGTTCCCCACCGATTGTGCTGCCACCTTGCCGTGGTGGGGGGGCTTGCGTGTCTCTATGATCCCCGTGGCTATACCGGACAGGGCTACCCATACCGGAAAGACTCGGGGTGAGGGGCCAGACTAAGAGCGGCACGTCCCTATCCCATTCCCACCTTCCCGATTTCCCATTCCTTCCCAGCTCCCATCCTTCCTCCCTTTTCCACCGAACCAGTGGCGGGATATCCAATTTTTAGAGCCAGCGCGGGCCCGGGGAATTAAATATTCCCCAAAAGAGCGCCCCCTGTATGCGGTAGGTGCGCGGTGCCTATAGAGGTTTGATAACTTCTTTCTTCTGTATACTCTTTGAGTTTCGCTTGTAAAGCGTGTAACGGAACGTTTAGCGACATCTATTGCGTACGTGTGAAACTACCACACTTTTTCGATAGTATGTAGTAGCGATTGTAGTGCAAACTGGAACGTGACCGTAAGGGTGACAGTTCTTAGTTTTGACGTCTGTCAACTATCAGTCAACGTAAAGCGTCTGCGATGGCTGGCGATACCAATTGACTTTCAAAACTGAATCGGAGTAGATCGGAGGTTTTCCGTCCTCCATGAGTTTGTTATACTCAAATTTGGAGCACTAAACAATCTAATTTAATATAATATGTAATACTTGTGAGAAACAATGTGTTTTCAAGCGATTGCCAAGTCAATCTATTTATTTAAAACATGATAGATTTTTAATATTGATATAGTCACTATAAGATGTTGTTAGGTTAGTAAATTACGTAATAACTTAAGACAGAAGGACCCTTAACCCATTCAGCGCCAATCACAACACGTATGCGTCAGAGCGCTATGAATGTTTTTCGCTACATACGGAGTTTAAGCTGCTATGGACTACGGCATAGCGCTACGAGTATAGCATGGCGGTGAATGGGTTAAGTAGGGACTGAATAAATTAACCGACTTGGTAATACATGGATCTCACAACTTTTTACGGTAGAAGAACTGAGTTGCGAGACTTGGTTTTTTTACAAGTTATGTTTTTGATGGGATAGATACGTGTAGATTACGTGCATTTTCAAAATAAAGAAAAAAAAAAAAAAAAAAAAATTAGGAAAATTAAGAAACATATTTTTTTTAGTTTTGTGACGAACATTTGCCATACATTTATATGGCTAATTTTGTCACAAAACTGACAAAAGTCCTTAACTAGGGTACACTTTATTTTGAAAATGCACGTAATCTAAAGGAATTGTGTCGATTTTTTGATTCTTTTTTCGAATTTTAACCATTATAATATTTCAGTTAATTACTGGGCTTCTATTCAACTGCATTGTAACGATATCGTGTTTGACGTGTTTTAGAATCGTTTATGTCACAGTCGCCATTATTATTTAAGTATTTATTTCTCTATATAAGTATGTTTATCGTTGTCTAGTACCCATAGTACAAGCCTAGAGCTTACTTTGGGACTAGGTCAATTTGTGTGAGATTGTCCCCTGATATTTATTATTATTTTTATTTTATCGTTATTACCGTGTAGAATCCCAGCTCTGATCAAAGAACTCGGCCTTAGTTCGCTATCTGTCATCTCTGTTCAAATTTAATCAAATAATCATAAATAATCTGGATTACCAGAAAAAAATTAAGAATTGCCAATTTTTAAATTTTAGTCATTATACCCCGTGTGGTTGCCGGGTTTTAATATTGCCACTCCATGTCTTCCCGCGGATGTCGTAAGAAGCGACTAAGGGAATAAGGGCTTGTAGTACTGTTAGGCGAAGGGCTTGCAACCTGTCACTAATACACTGGTTAACATCTTAGCCTACTTGTGCAAAATGTTGTTACAGAATCATCAAATTAAGTCTTTTTAGAGTTGTTGGTATTTCTGTAGCTCTGCCTACTCCACTCTGGGAATGAAGGCGTGATGTTATGTGTATGTGTGTGAGTCATTATAAGACCTGTTTCACAATCGACAAGTAGATTTATCTTTCAACTAACGACAGCCCTCATTTTGTCTATTTTCAAGTGTAAGAAAGGGAAAGGGCTACATTTATTATGTCAGATATTCATAACTTGTCGATTAAAAAACACGTGGTAAGTCAATCTGAGATTAGGATCTAAATATCACAGTGTTATGAAATTCAGTTATTTGGAACCTACTCATTGACTTGACATTTTGAGACGGACATTTTGCCGTTGAGATGATCTGGATTCAAATAATTCTATGATTCATTAAAAGAAAGAAAGAAAGAAAGAAAAACATTTATTCGCAACAATAACATAAAATTAAGGAAAAGAGAACAAAAAAGTGATATTTGTCGCGAAACGGTCCCAACTCAGCATGTGCTGGCTGTGAAGCCAACGCTGATCTTCCGTTGGGACCGCTCGGTGAAAACACGGAAGGTGACTTAGACATACGAATACTTTAAGAAACAAATAAAACAAATTAAAAGCAAAGTGGAATAAAATAATTAAACATTAAAAAACGAAACGAGTGTGTCAGTGGACCACAAGAACAGGCAGCGCTCAGGTGGCAACCCCAGGAACTAAACACATTAATTATTCTCTGCGCCATACCCGTGTAACAATCTGTGGCCAATGCGTTACATGCTTATGCTAGCTGTCTGTGGTTGCGTGCCCGAGTATCCCAGTAAACTCCATTGGTACTCCAGTATCTTACTCTGCAAACTTTCTGTCACTTATTTCGTTTATTTTGTTTTGTCACCTGTTGTACCCCTCCGGGCAGGACACCATGTGACAAATGGCGCCCATTTCCGTGTAATTTTGAAGATTTTGAGACCTTTCTGATCATTTTTTTTGGAGTTTACTAGGATTTTTATAGTTTGCCATCAACTTTCCAAATAGTTTACAATTTCCAGTTTAGAGACCATATTTAGCTTCTTTTGTGTGTTATCAGCGTATTTTACACTGTATTTGTTGATAATTTCGTGTATTTCAGTTGTTTTCAGCTTATTTTAATCACTTTGTATGTAAAAACTGTTATAAAAATTTTGAGGTTAAGATTTGACAGTACTTGATAATCTTGAAGTCTAATTTTTCAGCGTATAAACTTTGTAAGGCTGTAGTGCTTATTTGTGGTATTCCTAAAAGCACAAGATTTTATCTGTGGTTTTGGAAATACGTTTGCGGTACTTATTGTTAAATTAAAAAAAAAAAATTTAAAGCCATTTTGCATAATTTAAAATACAATTTTATACAGTCAAATTTAAAATTAAATTACTATTACATTAATGAAAAATATAATTTATTATATTGCGTTTCAATTTTAAAAAGGCATTAGTTTGAGTACTTGTGTCAAATTTTGACAATTTGAGGAAACTTGCTTGCTACTTACTGTAGTGCAGATTCAGGAAGTCTTGGGCGTGGTGGAAGTAGGAACGAGGTTATGTGGAGCATTTAATGAAACATCACATTCTTGATAGATCGCTGTATTGCATCAACAATGCAGTGAAGTAAATCGCGTCACATTATTATATTATGTAGGAACTAATAAAATTAGAATAATTAATTACTATTCATTTTAGATATACAAAATTAGCATGTCGGTCGTGGTAAGCTCCAAACAGGAAAAGGGAAGAGACAAAACACAGAGTTGTCATAGATAAAAGCATAACCTAATAAGAATGTTTCAGACATAGTTTTAACACTTCCCCTCATTCTTATTAGGACATTATTGAGCATATCATCATTAAAGTACTATATAATAAAAATACATGCTCTACTAAAGACTCTACCATATGCATGTTACATAACACATAACACATGCTTTATGACTGTCTTAACATACTCTTTTTACACAATAATAAACATTATTAATAAGTACATTCCTTTAAAATTATGCAGGGATACTTAACAAAATTTATTTACTTGTACACAAGGGCTTTGTTAGTACATCGGCTGTCATCTTGTTAGTTGGCAAGTATTTAACACTAACACTATGTTTTGATACAAAATCCTTAACAAAGTGATAACGTAGATCTATATGTTTAGTGCGCTTATGTAAGTATTCTTTTGCTAGCAACAATTTATGTGCGCTTTGGTTATCATTGAAGATAACAATCTCTAAGCGTTTATCAATAATTTCATTCAAGAAATTCTTAATAAAACACAGTTCCTTAGCGACATCACTTATGGCTAAATATTCAGCCTCGGTGCTAGACAAAGCTACACAACGCTGCTTTCTAGCTTCCCAGCTAACTGTATTGCTACCCAGTTTCACAACAAAGCCCGTATATGACTTCCTATCATACATATCATTCCCCCAGTCAGCGTCTGTAAAGGCAGTTATATTTAAATTATTACATTTATAGAAACAAAGACCCAAGTCTATAGTACCTGCCAAATACCTTAATACTCGTTTTGCAGCTATCCAGTGACTTTTATTAAAATTAGTTAAGTATTGACTAAGCTGACTGCAACTGAATGCTATATCAGGCCTTGTGCAAACTGATAAATACATCAGACAGCCTATTAATTGTCTGAATTGATACACATTATCATCCAAAGGTTCATCATCTGATTTTTCATGTTTATTATTAACAATCATAGGTGTGGACACATGCTTACAATCCAACATATTAAATCTCTTAAGTAACCTTTTTATATATTCAGATTGGTCTAAGGTTAACACATTATTATTTCTAGTTACACGCATGCCTAAACAACTTGTAAGAGAACCAAGGTGCTTAATAGAGAAATTACTATTTAACAAATTGAGTAAATTTTTTGTACTACATGTTGAAAAAATATAAAAATCATCAACATAGAGAGCTATGATGGTAAAGTCTCTGCCATTTTTCTTAATATAAACACATGGCTCACATCTACTCTGCACATATTCATTCCTCAACAATAACTCATTTACCTTCAGATTCCACATGCGACTGGCTTGTTTTAAACCATAAAGACTCTTTAAAAGCATGCACACCTTTGTTTCATCACTGATGAAGCCCTTAGGCTGCTCCATGTAGATCCTTTCATTCAGCCGGCCGATTATGGTGCCACTTATCCACGCGATAAAACGTTTTTATCACGAGATCATCGACATATTATCATTGTCGACGTAAGCTAATATGGTGGCATCGGTTAAATTGCATTATCCATTTTTGACAACGATATAACGACAAACGTCAATTTTATCGATTTTGGTTAATATGGGTCGCCACTTTGGATCGACTTTTGACATCTTAATTCGATAAGTTTATACAAGTGCCCTGTAGGTGACGATAAGGCTTTAATATGGAAAAAATACTTAAATTTATGCGTAAGTATTGAGATTTTAATGTTTTACTAATCTAAAAGAACTTTGTTAATTACAAGAAAGGCGTTTAACATTACATTATAACTGGTAAACATTATTCGTAGAATGTCAAGTGTATCTTTGTCGCCTCCCGCTGCAAGCCGAAAAAGAAAGAAGAAACTACAGCGCAAGACGGTAAGAGATGTTTCCGACCCCTTCGAGCTTTCGGAGGAAGTTTCGACAAAGGTGTACAGAGGTGTAAGGAGATAGCACTCCATTTATGTGCCGAATTCGAATCAGACCTTCAGCCACATAATAATGACGAATGAATGATTAAAGTAAGTAATATTTAGGTACTATTCACTAACTCAGCTAGTACATACATACACATACATAACATCACGCCTTAATTCCCAGAGTGGGGTAGGCAGAGCTACAGAAATATCAACAAATCTAAAAAGAGTTGTTGATAATTCTATAACCACATTTTGCACAAGTAGGCTAAGATGTTTACTAGTGTATTAGTGACAGGTTGCAAGCCCATCGCCTAACAGTACTACAAGCCCTTATTCCCTCACTCAGCTAGTAGTACTACCTAAAAATCACCCGAGTGATACCTGGCACAAACAGCTAGTATAACTGTTCGTGCCAGGTATCACTTGGGTGATTTTTTGGTTCATACAAGTACACCTCGTCTTGAAGATTATGTAAGTATGTAAACAACAAACAAAAACCGCCAATTTGGTCGATTCGATCTCATGTGATGCTCTGTCATTCATGTGGCAATATATGTATAGATTAGTACATATACCTACCAACTTGTATAATTAATGTTAGTTATGGCACTAAGAGGGCTTAGAAGATAATTGTCAGACATAAAAGTTTTTACAAAATTTCACTTTTAATAACATACATTATTGCCAAGTAGGCACTTCACACACCGATAGTAAACTTAGGTACTATCTAGAGACAAGTCAAATGAGTCCAAACTCCACGGATCTACCCATGAGCCATTGAGGAGTTCCTATGACCACCGTCCGTTTCCATCATCATACTAACTTGATATTAATGGAACTGCTTACGTATGTCAAATATCAAATCAATCTGACAAATTAGAAGTATGTTAAAATGGGTGTCCAAGATTTGATTGCATGGTAACATTATAAGATTGTTTGATGTTAGGGCACTTGATCATTAGTACTTAAGAAAATAGTGCAAATAAGCATTAAGATATTCAATACTAAGATAATCAATATTATGGTATTTACATTAGGATAAATGTTAATATGGCAAGATTAATTGTGACCACAGTTATTTTTCAATTTACAAATACAAAAAAGGATATTATGGATTCCAATATAGATCCTAGGTAGATGTGAACTGCACAATATTATGCTACTGCTTCTAGATTCCCTGGTAGAATGCAAAACTTCTTTATATTTAATATCTCTGTTGAACAGAGCTGAACTGTAACTCGCACATTGAAAAGTTGTATCTTCTGTGCATGATAAACAAAATCTCTACTAGAGTCACAAACACCTAAGTCCTTGCTAATTAATACTCTTGTGTATATGGTGTGTCAACAAAAAGGCATTTGAATTCTCTGGTTTGGGATATGCTTTTATTAGCATTAAAAGATCTTATAGTAGGTAATTGCAATATTTAATATAAACATAGATAAAATTGTAATTAAACTATAAAATTATAGTTTTAAAACTCCAAGTTGGTAACAATTTTCATGTCCTTTAGCCTGAAAAAAGGAAAAACATTATTTTACATTTGTTTATTGACATTTTTATATGTCACTTGGGTAGGTACACTTGACCGCAGGGCATAATCAGGGGAAAGACAATAACAAGCATACACTCAATTGTGTGGTGTAAAAAGGTCTTTGGTGCTTAGGGCATAATCAGGGTTAACACTATAACCAGCACTCAGGATAATGAACAGCCTGTTGAGGGTCAATAATTTGATGCAGCATTACAGGTTATTACTTATTATAATTTTAAGTACCTTACCTACTACATTATAAGATATCAGAATTTATAACTAATTTACACATTATTTTTCAGAATACTTGATATGGAGCTGTTACCACCCAGCAGCTCTCGACATTAGGGCTCTTATTAAAGTAGCTCAATAAAAAAGGCCACCATAATAAATTATTATATTACTCAATACTGTGTTTTATTCCATTTTGATACTTAAAGTAATCAAATTAAGCAAGTTTCCTATGAACAGTAGGTATTACAAGATAGAGCAGGTAATCAGATTCATTTCTGGATAAATAAATAGCCTGAGCTCAAGCTACTTACAAACCAGATTTAATCAGTTCAGCAGTTTATTATAATCTATTATTGAGTCATTATTTAGTCACACCGGGTAACTTTGCTTCTTTTAAAGCTGTTAAATTTTACTCAAGTATTCAAACTTACCAGGCGTAAAGGAGTGTGAAACAAATTAAATAGGTACTTACGACTTTCCAAGCTGCAAACAGATTAGTCTAGCTCAAACTCGTAAAACGAAAGGGAGATTTTGCCACTTTTGTTTTAGTTCTTTTCCGTTGGCAAATATGGGGTGGCGTGCCACCTATTCAAAGCTTCTGTTCTTTAGTGCTGTACAGCAACTGTAACACATGATTTTTTGAGTAACAATAATAAAGAAATCGACTACGGTACAAAAAACTCATTAGTTCACTATGTTAGACTTACTTCTTGTTGATGTCTCGACTTTCTTTTTAAATTTTCTTTCTTTATGGAGGTTTCTTTATTTAAATTCGTCGAATACAAACAATCACAGTTCTCAACAAAAATAAACGTTCAGTTCGGAACACAGATCCTAGAATTATCGAACAGATTTGTCAAAATAATCTTATACATTAAAAAAGTATGCCTAGTCCGCTCCTTTCAATAGCTGATTAACAACAACTCATTTCAGAAGGGTTACATAAAGTCCGCCACTCAACATCCAACATGTGTAAAAATATGTTCATTTTGGGACACTGGCAACATTTTTGTAAAATGGTAGTAATTTCGCGTAGTTCTTGCTACACTGGGCTTATAAACATTTGTCGTCGTTATATCGCCGCGATAAGTTTATCAACATTGTCAACCATGTTAGGGTTTTCGATAAAATAGACGACTTTGTTAAAAACTTAAACATATCCACTCGATAAAATAGTGTCACGCATAATAGGCCGGCTGGTCAAGAAACATGAAGCACCAGTGTAGGTATGTACACCACAACAGTTGTTAATAAAGATGGTATTAGAAATCGTACGGAAATGAATAGGGCTAGTTTTAGGTTAGGTTAAATCACCATTGCTAAGCATTATTTTGTTATGTTCTTTTTCCTTTCTTCTCCTTTTGGTTAAGGATAGTGTTTTTTTTTCAGTTTCAATTTGTTTCAGTTTTTATTCTACTATCCTATTAATATTATAAACGCGAGAGTTTGTATGGATGGAGGTGGGATGCTTGTTACTCCTTCACGCTGCAACGGCCGGACGGATTTGGATGAAACTTATAATGAAAATAGCTTATACCCTGCATTAACGCATAATTTAGGCTGCTTTTTATACTGAAAAAAAATAAATTTCCCCGGCAGAAGCTAGTTATCAATAATATTAAGGGTATGAAATGTAATGTTAAGATTTTTTTAAGTAATTTCCGGCTCTGAAAATTAAATCAGCTGGGGTTACAAAAAATCCAACAAGTCTGGACAGGTAACAAGGAACACACAGTCATCTTGATAAAATTTGGCAAGGAGATAGAGTTTATCCTGGGAAAGGACTAAGCTTACTGTTTACTTCGGTAAATTTTACAGTTGTAAGGTGCTCCACAAACTTTGACTTGTAAATTACATGGATCCATGGGCGATATTTCGGATCTGAGTGTTTGTTGCTTTTTTACATATCACGAAAATCGTGCCTTCATGAAGCTACGATTTGCCTTGTGGTGGCAATTGATACTTCCGGAATTCAATTGCAACACATTGATAAGAATTCTGAACGAACTTTTACGAGCCTCAACAATTCGTTCTGATGTACTTGTTTTAACGGACCATTGTTTCCCTAACGTTGGGTTCACACCACGGATTGGAAGGGTATGGTTTTGACCCAGTGATCGATCAAGGTGTCCACGTATTATCTTTGATTCTTTGTGAAAATCTAGACAAAACAAGTTCATTGGGTCTAAACGCATAAGAACTACGTCGTGCAAAGCCACGAGTTCGTTGGTTACCGTTACTCTTTCTATTTTATGTACCTACACTGAATTTTAAACTCAATGGTACGAGCACCATGTTGCATTATCAGCAAAATCAAAGTAGCTATACAAAAATGAAAGTCAATCCGATTAGTATTATGGACGTTAAGTGACTTTGTAGATTTGTTTTCCGAGTTAAAGTGAGGATAATAAAACGTGAGTTAAATACAATTAAATAATTTCGAATGGTTAACTAACTTACTGCTGCTTGTAGAAATTACCTTGTCTATTGCTAAATAAGTCGGGTATTTTCTTCCAATGTAAAATGTGATATTAACCCGTTTCTAACAGGATGTTAAGGACGTTTCCGCACTTTGCTATTAGTACGAACATACTACCTACACTTAATTGCCACTTACGAATGTTTCGAATCCACCAGTCATTTGACTGTTTAATTACGTATAAAAAGCAGTGATGAATGAAATAGGAACAGTCAACCTTACTGTAAACTAAGTTCTACTGGTTTAAAATGTATGGTGCTAACACAAAATAAAAACACGTACACACTCTCGTGACTCTTTACACACATAATTGCACTATTTAATTAAGCGAAAACTAAAGTGTCTAATTTTATGAAAACATTCATACCATCAGTGCTCTCAAGATTGTTTACAAACTGTTCTTTATATCTGAGATCGTATAGTTGTGAGGTTGTGACAGGTATGTTGAATTTAAGACACCCTCCATTTTGTTATTAAAATATTGATGTATGCAGGTTATCGTTGTAAAAGTTGTGGTAACACAGGCCGTTGGTACTTTTGTTAGGCGGCGTTTTCTGACCCGTGCCGTTTGAGCCCCTTATTTAGCCGTTTGACATTGCTGCAAGTTTTTGCTAAAAGATGGTAATAAAAATAAAGTACTTTTCCTACAGTCTTCTTGTAACTTCAGGAAGAATCATTAAAAAATATTGTTAAACGATTGGTACTCAATCAACTTAATTATGATGTTTAGATAAAATTATAAACTTAATAAAGTTTACATTTTATGAAGTACTTTTCAAAGGAAATTTCTATACATTAAATCCTTACTAGTTATTTTAAAGTAAACATCGGTTATACATAAACAAAAAAACCAGGCAATAGCATGTCGGGCCATACTCAGTGTAGGGTTCCGAAGCCGTTAGTTTGACTACTGAACCCTAAAAAACTTGCAACTACTTTATGAGTAAATGCATTAAGAAAATGTTTATTACCGACTTAGCATCTAAGTACCCACTAAATTATCATCATACCGAACATAATTGTACCCACATTTCGTTTTTTACATGACACAGAGTGAATTATATTCTTTTGTACGTTACATTAAAGTTCGTTGTGTTGCAACGGTTACGTGTATTAAAAAAAATCTCTGTTCTTATTTTGTTATAATAATGAGTAATCTGTTTAGTGCAAGGGAATATGGTCAGATGTTGTTGTGTTACGGGGAGGCCTTGGGAAACGCTAGCGAGGCCTTGCGAATTTACGTTCAAAGGTATCCCAACGCAAGGCCTCCGGTAGACCCCCGCGTCATAACTCGCGCGTATCAACGGGTACTTGATAATGTGCCTATTGTCCCACAAGAAGAAGGCGCCGGCAGATCAATTAACGTGCGAGCCGTAAACAGCATTTTGGATGTAGTTCGACGCAACCCACGAATTGGCACTCGCACTGCAGCGCGCTTATTAAGGCGTCGCGGTATACGAGTATCACACTGGACTGTTCATAAAGTTCTCCGCAGAGACAGGCAACGCGCGTACCGGATTCACAAAGTGCACGCACTTGTGCCTGGAGACCGGGATCGCAGACGCGATTACTGCAGGTGGCTGGCAGACCAGCAACGTCGATACGCACATTTTAATTTTGTTTCTCATATCATTTGGACTGATGAGTCGACCTTTACCAGAAATGGAATGTGGAACCGGCGCAACTCTCATTTTTGGGCCCATGCAAATCCGCGCGTAGTTCAGCAAACAGGGCATCAAACCCGCTGGTCCGTGAATGTGTGGGCTGGTATTTACAAAAACAAAATTCTAGGACCAGTTTTTTTGCCTGAACGTATGAACGGGCAAAGATATCTGGATTTTTTACAACGAGACCTGCATAGGGAATTAAGGTATTTACGCGATGAGCTAGAAGCCGAGTGGGACGACATGGAGGACGTGCCTCTTGCACAACTGCCCACAATTTGGTTTATGCATGACGGAGCTCCTCCGCACACCATACGTACAGTGAGAGAACACCTCAATAACACATTCCCGAACCGCTGGATTGGAAGATATGGTCCTCACGCCTGGCCTGCTCGTTCGCCCGACCTAACTCCACTAGACTTCTTCTTATGGGGTTACGTAAAAGAAAGGGTGTTTGAGGCCGAGTGTGACACTGCAGACGAAATGCGGCGTAGGATATGTAGTGCATTTGACACTCTGAGAAGTAGTATCAATGTAGATAACACTATGATGCCTCGTCTCCATGCAGAAACCTTGCGTCGCGCTAACATCTGCGATCAGCTCGGGGGCGGCCAGTTTGAGCCGTATCTTACAAGACCCGAGAGACCTTAGGTAAGATTTTTTATGATACATTAATCAATACGTAACTTATAGCTACACGTATAATTCTTCTTTTTTAATTATGAAGATAATACTTTAATTTGTCGAAATAATCTAATTCTTGTTATTAATTATTTATGGAATAATAGTCCGGTCAATTTAGACATCCGATGACGGTATAAAAATTCGCACCCAGCTTAAAGTTGGTAGGATTATTCAAAACACCATCATAAATGAAATCTAAACAATTCTCATATTTTATTATTCAATAGTTTCAAATTAACAGAATCACGAAAGATCCGTGGAATAGGCCTACCGGGGAAACCACGTTAAAAAAAACGCGCCAAGTACACTACCTCAAAGGCGGCGTGGAAACGTGTGCATAATTATCACGATTACAACTCTTCCAACTGTTTGAATCTTTATAGGTACTCAGAAACGGTGGCACTTAGGAAAAAGTTTTTGGTTTTTTTAATAGATAATTATCAGATCTAATGTACAATTTTTGTATTTACTTAGTTTATGATAAAACTTACCGTTTTGCTGAAAATCGTGAAAGCGTTTTTGTGACCTTTAACCGTCCGTTTTTTTATCAGTGAGGAATGATTTCATAATGTTTTGAACAATGCTACCAATTTTGAACTGTGTGCGAATTTTGTACCTTCACTCCTACTTTTGAGTCTAATTTACCGCAGTAGGTAATAAAAAAAAATCCATTTCTAATTTTGACTGGAAAAAGCATGTGATAAATAACGGTAATTATTCAAGTAAAAAGAAAACAATAATAATTTGATTTGTTCGAATCAAATGTATTTAGGCAGTTAATAATTATTTAAATAAGACGTGAAAAGTCAATTATGTTAACCTGCGACAAAAAGAGGAGTGTTATAAGTTAACGTCTATATCTCTGTATGTGTGTCTGCGTGTGTGTGTCTATGCATCTGTGTATCTGTAAGTGGCATGTAGTGAAACGACTAAACGGATGGACCAATTTTGTCGCGGTATTATTTAAAAGAAAGCTAGTTTAATCGTGGCTTAAACTAGCTTTCTTTGCGTTTAACAGATAACAGCTGTGAAATAAAGGGTCCCATCATATCGGGGGTTGTTATTTATGTACTAGTTATCATAAGGACAGCTTGTTACTATTTGATTGAGGACGCCAGGTGGCGCTAGAACGCTACCTAAGAAGCATTCTCATCCATCATGTATGGATTTTGGATTATTTTAATTTTGAGCCACGCGTTTTGTGTTTTAGGCGACGAAGTAAAATAATAGTTACAGCAGACGTCGGCAAAACTCATTTAAATACATCGTTTTAATAGCACGACTATTTATTACTTCGTCATAAATATCCCGACGCGTATCACTATTATTTGGATCAGTTCCGTCCATTCGTTCCGGCGCTGCGATGTCACAGGCAGTCTGACACACAGACAAATCCAGGCAAAAATAAATTTGTAACGCCCTCATATTTTGGTTCATGGTTAAAAATAAGATCACTTTAAAAAAATTGATCAAGCATTAATAACTGGATTTCAATAAGAAACAGTTTGGCGCGTGTCATCTCAATATCCAGATTTTTAATTAGAATTTGAATTAAAGAGTATTTATTTACAATAGATGTACCTTGACTGTGTGAATAATTCTCAAGGAGAAAAATCGATCGAGCCTACCCCTTTTTCCGACCGATTAAGTCATTCCTTCCCTAGTAGTGATTTTACATAGGTACATAAGTTTTAAAACAGAACGAGGTAATTTTCTCTAAGACGTCTCTGAGTACGGCGGTAAGTCAGTTCATAAGATTTGAGAGGGTAACGTCGATTGCCATTCATACGCCGGGCAAGCTGTATTTGGATTGTGTATACAATGCTACGAACGTGGCTCAGATATGGAAATTGGCTTCGCTATAAAGATGTTACCTACAGGTATCTACTTATTTGGAATACTTTTTCATCTGGTTAGAATTGTGTCTTGGGTCTTGGGATATTGGGTCTAAATTCGGCTTTCCTGGAGCAAACAAAATTAAGAATTAATCATTGTATTTTATTAGGTACTATTAAATTGTCACAAAACAGTGTTTTTTTTTTCTGAACTAAATAACACTTTCATTACCTTTTCCCTGACATCAAATGATCAGTTTTGCTTATTTTCGATTAACTATTCAATATTACCTTATCGATATCACAATACAGAGATCTCTCCGTATTTTAAATCTATAATTTTAGAAACTTTTAAATAACCCACTCTCCCCCTTGGTGATTCTTCTTTGTCCAATTCTTATTATTATTTACTGAACTACCGCGACATAGACACGATAATTCTTTTGCAATCATCTTAATAGCAGAACTTTGCTGAGGGACGCCCAGTCTGGATCGAGGTCCACAATCCTTGAGGGTAGGTACTCAAATTGGGCGGAAGGAGCAAGCCCGGGATCTTAGGCAAACCTAAATTGCTAATAATAATGTATCTTTTTGGCGTCTATTCTACTGCGTTATAACGATATTTTATTCACTGTACAGTTCTTGAACTACCACTAACGACAACGACATGAATTTAATAAATTACGAGCATAATAAAATCAGATAATTATTAAATACGAATATAAAAGGCTTTTTGTACCACCGCGAATTACCCACTGCATTTTCAGGGTTCCGTAGCCAAATGGCAAAACACGGAACCCGTATGGATTTGTCATGTATGTCTGTCTGTCTGTCTGTGCGTCCGTATGTCACAGACATTTTATTCCGAAACTAAGAACTGTACTGTTGAAATTTGGTAAGTAGATGTATTCTGTGAACCGCATTAAAATTTTCACACAAAAATAGAAAAAAATAAAAAAGTTGGGGTTTCCCATACTTAGAACTGAAACTCAAATATTTTTGAAGTGTAACTTCCTTAGCGGCGTGGTACACTTTATTTGTAATGGGTAAAAAATGTTAAACTCGCGTCAGGACACGTGACCTGATCGAAAATTCGTAAGACGGATGGAAAGTAGACAGCTGGCGCGGCGTAGGAGAGGAAGTATCCCCCTCTTTTTCTACGGCGCGGCGAGTATGCTTGCGCCTGCTGCTTCGTTTAGGTGGCGCAGGGCGCTTGCGCGAGTGTTCGTGTGTGTTTATGTTAAAAATCAAAACTGTTCGTTTCTTACTTCAGCTATCATAAATTTTAATATCATTTAAATCTTAAATGAAAATTTATTCATTTATTCTCATGACGCATCTGCAATGCTACAAAAAAAAGGATAAAGCTTTGATGAATTGCCAATTATTTTGAGTGGAGATTTCAACATGAACTTTGCAGACGATAAAAATCAACTATTAATTGTTTTTTTAAATAATTAATTTGGTTTAACTATGTCTAATGATCGCAATCTTAGCACAACGAAATACAAAACTACTATTGATGCGGTCTTCAAAAATCAAAACTGTTCGTTTCTTACTTCAGCTATCATAAATTTTAATATCATTTAAATCTTTAATGAACATTTATTCATTTATTCTCATGACGCATCTGCAATGCTACAAAAAAAAAGGATAAAGCTTTGATGAATTGCCAATTATTTTGAGTGGAGATTTCAACATAAACTTTGCAGACGATAAAAATCAACTATTAATTGTTTTTTTTTAAATAATTAATTTGGTTTAACTATGTCTAATGATCGCAATCTTGGCACAACGAAATACAAAACTACTATTGATGCGGTCTTTATTAGACATTTAAATAGGTTCGAATCAAAACTGTTCGTTTCTTACTTCAGCTATCATAAACCGATCGTATCAGTTTTAGATATTGGCGATGGTGGTTCTGGTAATAATGATGGTGAAAAAGTCGTCGAAATTATGGATGAAAGTTGATTTTTCTGAGAGATAAACTTTTTAATGTAATATAAATTGTCATGTTTGTGTACGATAGCGCAATAAATAAATATTGTATTCTACCACATAAATAGTACTTTTATACTGATAATTAAAGCAATTCACGCAAAAATTATTCCCTAACCATTCCAAAATATCAAAAATGCACAACGTTAAAATAAGTTTTTAGTCTTTACAGAAATAAGGACACGGGATTACGCAAAATGAAAAATCGTTACGTAAAGATTATTAAAATCCGGGAGATTTCGTCAATCATTGCACAATGCTCGTAAAGTCCTTCATTATGCTGGGTATAGGCTCCATAAATTCGCATTTTATGCACTAGTTCATAAAGTGTTGTTGTCATCTAGACTAAGACAATTAAGCCTTTCAGCCAGCCTATGGGGAAATTGGAGTGCCCATGTTAATTACCGTTGTCGGGGAGGCCACGTACGTACATATTGTAAAGTAATTTGTGCGCACCTAGTTTTCCCGAGGACAACCGTGATTTAGTGATACTGGTGACGGAACATCTGGAACCACAGCGGTCGGAGATCGCCGAGCGTCATGTGTTCAGGCAGCGATGACAGCATTGACAGCGTGCTGGTGAGTCGCGGCGAGGCCCTTAAACACTAGCCGCTACGTGTAGCTTCGGGGACTGTGCTACGTGCTCGACGCTAGAAGATAACTTGAGGGACCAGATTGTGTCGCGCCTCGAGTACGACCTATGCGATTTACAAGTTTTCCGACGAAGAAAATAAAATACAAAGAGGCGGAGGAACCGGCATTGACTCTGGAAGCTACAGAAAAACACGCAGAGGTGAACGGCACTACGGGAGCAGCGTCAAGGGGGACAGAGTCCAGAATTGGAGAGGCAAGCGAGGGCTTGCACTACGCGCGCGGGAGCGGGGCGCCGCCGCGAGCAGGGCGCGGGCCTGGGGCAGCGGCCGGGCGCGGGGGCGCGCCGGTGGCGCTGCGGCACGGCGCACCAGGCGCATGCGGCCGACAGGTGCCGCTACAGGAACTATAAATGGGGTGTTTATCATTTCATCGAATGTACCATTCCATCAAATTTCATTTCATCGAACGCTTTTGTCTGCTGAAACCATTTTTTAGGGTATCTTAAACATCTAACGTAACCTAACCTAACCTACGTAATTAATGTTTAGGGGGATGATTAATGCGGGATTTGAAAAGTTTACAAATAAACCCTAATTCAATCTCGAACGATCAATTTGTGAGCCAAATGCAATGAGTTTTATGGTGTTTTGAGAGTGAAGGCATACGTCCGTAATTTTTTGAGTTGTGAGTCGCGTAGTTTCTACTGCATTCTGTTTCATACAAAACTACTGTTTTGTTCACACGGCGACGCAAAATGAGTTGGACTTTTGTAAAGGCAGAAATTACGCGATCGAAATTACGTGACTCACAACTCGAAAAATTACGCTCGCCTGGCTTCACCCTTCGTGATTAACTAGGTACCTGTAAGCGGTCTATAGCTGTCTGATAACGAACCGGTTCATGTGCGCGCACGGCCCGCGCCGCCGCCGCCGCTAGCTGCGCCGTGCCAGCCGCGAGCGCGTCGAGCGCGAGCTCGGCGACGAGTCGTCGATTATTCCGACTACGGCACCCCCATTGTCCCGGTAGTGAAATCCAACGGCGATATACGTATAAAGTAGATTACAGGTTCCAATAATAGGGAATTGGGGGATGTTAAGTAAATGTAGATTTTTGCAAGAAAGTGTAAATTATCTCAGTCACATAATTAATAAAGACGGCGTAGAGCTAATTGGATGTAATATCTAGCGCACCTCAGTCAAACAATGTTTCGTATAAAAATGTATTTGGAAATGTTTAAGTATTACGGTCACTTAATTTCGAACTTGAGCACTTTTTGTTCCTCTTACACAATTTTTAAATAATGTCGACCGTGCTGGCGCACTGGTACGCCATCCGCAGTGAGCGGGCTGTCAGCTGCGTGTCGCGCACGCTCAACGCGGTCGAGCACAACCACTGCCGGCTCGATAAGGAGGCGCTGGCCATATTCTGCGCGAGGTCACCAAGTACCACCAGTAGGTACCTGTTCCTGCAGCGCTTCACTTCGCTACCTACTTGCACATAGAAATAAAATTACTTTTTCATTTCTCATGCTCTTAAAATGCTACTTAAATCTCTGCGAATCGGGACTAAAGCTCCTTGTATCTAGGGATTAAAGTTTTTTTATTTATTTACTTTGGAAACCCCTAAACAACCAATCACGGTGTTTGTGAATGGAGGATTATCGCCATTTTCAGTGATTGTGTATGGACCATATTTTTGGGTGTCGAAATAACCTCAAAATGTCAATTGTGCAAATATTAAAAAAAAAGGATTTAATTTCGTGAAACACGATTAATTATTTCGAATATGAATCTATTTAATCATATTAAGGCCGAACTCTTTAATTATGCGTGGTCCAATTACTTTTAAAATGGTTTCCAAGTTTGAATCTGTTGGCTAAATATGCAAGCATTAAAAACATCACTTTACAAAAAAACCGCGGAACTATTTTTCCTATTTGTATTTTGAATAGATGTTCGATGAGATTTGGTATGGAGCTAGATAAATTAAATCCCGACCAAGGACATAGGGTTTTTACCCGCGATTAACGACTTCGACGCGGACGGAGTCGCAGGAAACTGCTGGTATAATTACATACATACATACATACATAACATCACGCCTTCATTCCCAGAGTGGGGTAGGCAGAGCTACAGAAATACCAACAACTCTAAAAAGACTTGTTTATAATTCTGTAACCACGTTTTGCACGATCAGGCCAAGAAGTTTACTAGTGTATTAATGACAGGTTGCAAGCCCATCGCCTAACAGTACTACAAGCCCTTATTCCCTTAGTCGCCTCTTACGACATCCACGGGAAGACATGGAGTGGCACTATTCTAACCCGGTGAACACACCGAAAAATAAAATTAACCTGGTAGAATAGAGGCCAACTTGTTTGCTTGAATCACTACAATCATTGGAATACCGTTAAATGTTCCAACCTCGACATGAAAATCAGCTGTATTTACTTTGGTTAATTTAATGAATTACACGTAACGGAAAATTATTAAAATAAACAAATGATTCTGGGTCAAATGACGCGTGGGTGATATTTTTTCATCACAGATTTCTTTAATTTGTCTTAAAGTGAAACTTTCTTCATACAGGGTTTTACGGAACCATTAATGTGCGAGTGACACTCGCACTTGTCTGTTTTACAAGCTTTTATTTAACTTGCTTAGGGCCTGTTGTTTGATCAGTTAGTAGTTAAGTAAAATAATTATTAAAAAACGTAACTAATGGTTAAAACAAAAAAAAAAAAGTCAATTCAAATGTCTATGGGTCTCAGTTTCCACTTACCATCAGGTGGCCTGAGTGCTCGTGTGCCTTCTCCTTAACATAAAAAAAAAAAAAAAAACTAAACGAAATATGTAAAAATTTTGATACTTATTCTTTTAAATAATTATTTCAGTTAACTACTGATCAAACAACTTGGTCTTAGTTCGCTATCTGCCATCTCCGTTCAAATCTAATCAAATAATCCGGATTCTGGTATTATAAGAATTGTCAATTTTTAAATTTTAGTCATTATACCCCGTGTGGCTGCCGGGTTAGAATAGTGCCACTCCATGTCTTCCAGTGGATGTCGTAAGAGGCGACTACGTCTAAAGAGGGAATAAAGGCTTGTAGTACTGTTAGGCGATGGGTTTGCTACCTGTCACTAATACACTGGGCCTCTATTCAGGTGCGTTAAAACGATATCGTGTTTGACACGTTTAAGAATCGTTTATGTCACAGTCGCCATTATTGTAAATGACATAAGAGTTATCAAAACGTTGACAATACGGAAACAGGTCAAAAACGATATCGTTATTACCATGTAGAATTCCAGCCCAGGTTAACATCTTAGCCTACATGTGCAAAATGTTGTTACAGAATCGTCAAATTAAGTCTTTTTGGAGTTGTTGGTATTTCTGTAGCTCTGCCTACCCCACTCTGGGAATGAAGGCGTGATGTTATGTGTATGTGTGCGAGTCATTATAAGACCTTTTTCACAATCGACAAGTAGATTTATCTTTCAACTAACGACAGCCCTCATTTTGTCTATTTTCGAGTGTAAGAAAGGGAAAGGGCTACATTTATTTGTCAGATATTCACTACTTGTCGATTAAAAAACACGTGGTACCTAAGTCAATCTGAGATTAGGATCTAAATATCACAGTATTATGAAATTCAGTTATTTGGAACCTACTCATTGACTTGACATTTTGAGACGGACATTTTGCCGTTGAGATGATCTGGATTCAAATAATTCTATGATTCATTGAATGAGAAAATATGGTTTAAAGATTAGTACGAAATTCAGTCGTCGTGACACCAACTCAAATGTCATATTGGTCGGTTTCATTAGTTTCATTACGTGTAAGTATCGTGTCAGGGTCATTATTTATAATTAGCAGTGATTTTAATTGGCAGTGAATTAGTATCTCAAATGTTTTAATAAAAAACTGCACAGATTGTCTTCCATTCATGATATAAAGGCTTCGACACACTGAATGCGTGTCAGGAGTAATGCAGATTAAATGCGAATCCGCGCGTGGTTGTTTGTACATAGAACGCATTGTTCTCGGCACACTAAAAAATAGCGCGGGCCCACATTTTATTTTAACTGATCACTGTTTGAAATCTTAAGTTCCCTGGGAAAATAAAGAACCTTTACTTTCACTTGCTCGTTCTCACTGAAACCATGAAACCATGAAGTAAGAGGGTTGGTACGATTTGTTTACTTGAAAGAATAAAAACAATAAACTAGTATTTCTCAGCAAATGACAAATTTGTATCAATAATAATTTAGCTATCAACCTGTACACTCGTACGTTTGCTTGACAATTTATGAGGGAACTAATGAGGTAGGTTTGGGGCGGGCTACTACTATTTAACTTGACAGTACAGGCGTCCAAATCGTAAGCGATACGATTGAAATAGAGGGAAAAACCAACTAAAATAGAACCCTTTCTAGTTTTTTGTTCTTAAATTTGCTGACAATATCAGTCAAGTTTCGTTTCTTGCTGGAACTCTTACTAGAATCATCTTAAGCTATGATATTCCATAACTACACAAACATAACAACGTAACATTTAAAGATAGACATAAAATAATAATAAACCACGATGCCTTTTATGCGTCCGCTCAAAGTTACTAGTCCCTTTAACGCACGTAACTTCAGAGACCTTAGTGTAAGTTGCTAATTCAAAAAAACGTCTCAAATGCGTTTGCGTTGCTCGTACAAATAATATGGACGAAATAGTTAATGTTACTTCGTCTCAATTTTATTGTGATGCAAAAATGATTTCTTTAAACCGAATGTTGTTTAACTTAATCGAGTTTAAAAAAATGAGTTTATTAATTATTATTTTTCAAAATGACTTACGTACCTGGGAATGTAATTTCTTTTCTCATCCCGCCATTGAGATATTCTCCGAACATGAGAGATAGATAAGAGTTATTTGTGCAAGAGAGCAAAGTTGTTTTTTGCTGCAAAACAAGAATTCTGTTGCACATACTACTTTTCACCGCAGCAGCGGGAAAATATTACCTTAAGGTAAAAAAGACCACATGGTGAACATTAAACGCCATCACCCCGCCGCCCGCATGGTGCCACACCACGACCACCTTTACACATTGTGAAAATTAATTAAAATGTTACTTTTCACTTCTTATGCTTTTAAAGTCCTTCTCTATGCTGGGTATAGACTGCATAAAATAACATTTTATTTGACAACCAAGCCCTACTACAGCCAGACAGACAGACGAGGTGACTGCTCTAAGTAAACTTGTTATTAAAAGCAAGCATTATTTACAGAAACATTAGAAAATCAACGTATGACTTGGCAGCACTCCGTTGAACCTAAGTTAAAAATCTCATGCACAACATTTAACAAAAAAAAGAAAGAAACAGTGGCGGGAAACAGGTTTTTGTCTCGTTTGGGCCTATTAATTAGTTGTTTTCTTTGCAAAATTTGTTGTGTTACGGAATTTAATTAAAATGTCGTCAAGTGAAGAGGAAATAATGCTCACACCTAATGGACTAATGGAAAAAATGCAACAATCTTTGCTGCCTTAATTCCAAGAAAAAGTTCGCCTGCTGGCTCGGATGGATAGGTACCATAAGTCTTGGATAAAATGGTTGGTTTTATGCCCTTCTTGTACAATCTCCTATAATTGTCTCACGCTCGCTCACGCTCGTAGCAAAATCGACTTTTGCTCTCTGTCTTTAAACAGCAAAACCACCCTTTTTGAGGTGCTGTGATGAAAAAAAAAATCAAACACGCGTCGCGCCACCACTTCGAGATACGAGTACCAAAAAGAAACGGTAACGTTAGCAGTTTGGATGCGCTCCTCCCACGATTACAGACTGGTAGGTTTTATTAGACTGAAAATAAAATTACATACATACATACATAACATCACGCCTTCATTCACAGAGTGGGGTAGGCAGAGCTACAGAAATACCAACTCTAAAAAGACATGTTAATAATTTTGTAACCACATTTTGCAAAAGTAGGCTGAGATGTTTACTAGTGTATTAGTGACAGGTTGCAAGCCCATTGCCTAACAATACTAGAAGCCCTTATTCCCTTAGTCGCCTCTTACGACATCCACGGGAAGACATGGAGTGGCACTATTCTAACCCGGTGAACACACCGAAAAATAAAATTAACCTGGTAGAATAGAGGCCAACTTGTTTGCTTGAATCACAGCAGTAGAAATTACCTCAGATAATCGGCAGCATTGGAGCTACTTGTGTACTTACCCAAAAGTAGAAGAAGAGTGCCAACCTCTCGTACAGTCAAGGACTTTAATGCCGTTATGCCACTATAATTATTTTACCTTTTTCTTTCATGTGGTTTGACGCTGTCATTGTGACAGGGTTCCATATTGGCATAACAATTAACGTCCTTGACTGTACCTACTTAATAACAGTCTCACAAATACAGTCACCTAATAAAATAAAGCAGCATACTTGAGCCTTGTCATGCTTGTCGTAGGCATTTGACGTTGAGCTAGAAACTTATTATGAAAAGGCTCCAAAGTGCTCAAGATTTTCGCTGTGGTAGCTGGCCTTATAAGTAGCTGCACACTTTAGTACCTTGTCGGTTTAAGACCTTCATAATATCAGTGCAGTAGTTTAAACATGACGTTAAAGTGACAAAGCACCAAGAGTGTAAAGCTACTTAAATGGCTAACCGTTGGTACTGTAATTTGAAGTAGAAAATAAATAAATCAGTACACAGTTAGCTACGGACCCGAAAAAGGGTCAAATTCAACAGCAAAGACAAGTTTCGGGAAAACAAATTGTTTGCCGCCATGTAATTAATGATTATTCTAAAATTTTATTAGACCGCCGCTTGCCACAAGATGCTACATGGTAAGAGCAGAGGAAAGACTGGTATGTTCGATATGTGCATTATTTACACCACACTAGATAGGCGACCTATTAAAAATGCATCCACATGCAGCACCGTACACACATTGGAGGGGCGTAGCTGTTATATCTTAAAAACGGTTTTTATGTCTAACCGTCGACCGGGCGAGCGATTATTAAGGCCATAGATTATTACCTACTTATTCTTTTTTAAGTTAAAATTCAAATCAAAATCAGTATTGATCGGTTCCATGAGTACCTAGAGGCCGTTATCTTAAACTGGTAAGTTTTACTGGCCAGGTGAATAATGTAACGTAACTGATTAATGACACACTTCGTACCTAAGTATCCTTTTAATGTTTAAGAATTGTTAACACGGCGCGGCTCGGCTTTGTTAAATCATTTTTAACTAGGTAAGCAACTAAGCAGGTACTTAGCGGATGCGCCCCGATGCCCTCTCACTCGCACCCTTTGAAATTTGGCGAACTTTTATGTTTTTTTTGTCTTAAGTATTTGTTTTGTTTTACAGTTTGAGACGGCACGCCGCGCGCAACGGTAACGTCCGTATTTTATTATAGTCCGCCGGTGGTGCAAAATCGAATGTTTGCAAAGTAATTCGGGAATACACTGACATGGTGCGAATTCAAATGAGTGTGGTGATAGTTAACTAAGAGCTTTAAACTACGTATCGGAAAAGATTCCCGAACCGGCCTTCACGAGCGACAATTTTAGGTGCGTAGGTACCTACCTACCAATGTGCAGCGTACATAACCAACGTTGGTGAATTTAAACGGTTAAGTTTATGCAAATCGAAAGTGTGCAATAAATAAACAATATTAGGTAGTGAGCTTAAGACGACTGATAATATCAGCATTCGATTGGTACTGTGCGAAGTGATGAGTTTGTTTGTTTTGTCACTTTTGTCGCAAATGTCAGACAATTTGAAAAGACGTGCTTTGGTGTGCCACTCAAACAGAGGAGGACACTTCGAACAACACTCAAGGTAATTTAAAACTTATAAGAAGCTTCATCGATGTGATTAGGTTGATTTTACAATCGTTTACATAACTTTAATAATTGTTTTTTTTTTTTTAAATAGGTAGACGTCGCAAATATCACTTTTTTACTTTAGAATCGTTTGTGCTATTCTATTAAGTATACTGTAATCGGTGTTTTTGACGGTCCTAAGCCCGATAAGTAGGTATGTACCTACCTGCCACTATCTTTATCTAAGTAGAAACAACGCTTGTTTAATTGAATTTACAAATGCCTGCCTGGGCCTCTATTCAGGTGCGTTAAAACGATATCGTGTTTGACACGTTTAAGAATCGTTTATGTCACAGTCGCCATTATTGTAAATGACATAAGAGTTATCAAAACGTTGACAATACGGAAACAGGTAAAAAACGATATCGTTATTACCTTGTAGAATTCCAGCCCTGGAATGTTATTATTTGAAACCAATCACTTTTCAATTCGTTATCGAACTAATAACAGGTAAACTAAACTTACCTACTGCCGAACCTTGTGCTTCGGCCGCACGCACTAAAATGTTATAAATGCTTCGACTGGACTAGGTAGGTAGGTAGGTATTTACTTCTGGGCGGCGCGGCGGTTAATAGCTCTGCAATTTATTAATTAAATAACCAATATTCAAACCGCCGATAGATTTAAACTTTGAATCTGAACTTGGTACCTAATCTTATTTTTCTCGAGGCTGTGCGTGTGCGTAGGCACCTACCTGTTGGTGTGCGCAATGCGTTTTTGTTTTCTTACTGATTTCCTTTGCTCGAGTGTTGGTTTATGAGTCTGTTCTTTCGTGTGTTATTGTACGTGTGCTAGCTAGTATTTCTGTCTTGTGATTTGTGCCAACTCGTTGGATAACCTTTGATGAACTTTAAGAGTAACCTACAATAAAAACTGTTTATTCTACGCATGAAAAATTACCTACCTAACTACCCACTTGTTTACCATTCCAGTCAAAAATAGGGCACCTACCCACCTTACTACTACCAAATAAAAAGTTAAAGAAGTTGTCGGACGGTAAGTAATCCATCATTAAAGCCTGACAAGATTCTTGGCCCTATTTCAATACTAATTTGTATTGAAATAGGGCCAAATAGAATCTTGTCAGGCTTTAAAATTAAATTAGGTAGGTAGGTAGGTAGGTCCCTACGGTATTTAACGTTATTAGATTTGAGAGAGATTGTTTGCTAATAACGCTAAACTTTAGACAAAAGGAGTTTGGATGATGGTTAGTTGCTGCCACATAAGTTTGTAAACTTATGTACCTATTAACTTTGCTTATAAGGTCATCATAACATACCTAGGTAACTGTAATGTTTAATACTCAGTAGGTAGGTGCCTTCATAACCCATAACCACGAGCATGTTAAACACTCAATGCCGATAACCTCTTATCATCAGGTACTTCAAAAAAATAAGAAGTAGATAGGTAGGCAAGTTAATTAATTTTAAAAAACCTTGTTACCATTGATGTCGTTTAATAAGTAGACACTGAAGGCAGTAGGTAATTGTTGATTATTTTAAACAGGGAGAGATTATTTCTACGTTATGTAGGGAATCACGCGCGCGGACACGTGACCGCGGGTGAATGAACCGACCGACGCCGGCGGCGATCGACGAGTGAGGCGGCCGGCGCGGCCGCGCCCGCTCCCATTGATAAACGTACTATAACTACCTATCGCGTTGCTTCTGCGTACTAGAAGTGACGGTTTCATTGCGCGCTGAGTTTTGTTTGAAAAAGTCAAAATTTAACCTTACGTTTCCGCAAAAAAATTCCAACGGATTTCAGTTCAGTATAATGGTCTGAAACCACAGTTTCAGTTTTCGTTGGACCGTCCCTTACACCCTGTATATTACTTA